>JAFMOD010000239.1:875561-939979 GCA_019802435.1 Corydoras maculifer
AGGTGAGATGCCGATCGTGCTGGCGAGAAGTGCCAAACCGGAGTGCGATCCAATCCAGAGGAATTAGAACTAGGAGAACCCACAGTTAACACAGAAGAAAGCGAATCAATCCAACGCGACCGACGCCGCCACAGCTCTTGCCATTCTGCAAAATTCAGTACTGCCTTTGCTTGACATATATCTGCTTGACACCAGGCAGTCAGAGTGGTCTTAATGTTAAGGCTTTAAAACAGTTATAACGTTTAATAATAGAGCTAATGAAAGGTAAGTCAGAAATTTTCAATTTCCCACAAAATGTTTGTTCTAATTCCAACCATGGGTTATCTAAAGAATTTAACTTGGTCCACCTTGAAATATACTGCAATCTATTAACTAAAAAATAGTGATAAAAGTTTGGAAGTTCTAGAGACCACCGTTGCATTTTAGCTTTTGCAAAGTTTTCAAATTTATTCTCGGTGTTTTGCCTTTTCAAAAGAATTTTGAAATATGTGAGCCTAATGATTTAAACCATGCAGCAGAGGGTTTATCAGGGATCAGTGAAAACAGATACTTGATTTTTGGCAAAATCATCATTTTAATTTTGGCAACTCTTCCCATGAGAGTTATAGGTAAAGAATTCCAATGTTTGAGGTCGTCCTCAATTCTTTTTAGAACAGGAATATGATTCAATCGTGTCAGGTCTGATAATCTAGGGGAAAAAATTATACCCAAATATCTAATATTGTATGATTCAAGTGGGGTTGTGGTGATGTTCTGGAAATTACAATTCAAAGGCAAGACTGTTGATTTACTCCAGTTAATGGAGTAATCTGATATGGATGAGAACCTATCTATAAGTGATATTGTTTTCAAAACAGATGTTTGTGAGGTTTCTAGGAAAAGTAATACATCATCAGCATAAAGACTTATCTTATGATCTGCGATTTCTGTGTAAATACCTTTAATATCGCCATTCTGTCATATTTTTTCTGCTAATGGCTCAATAAAGATGATAAAAATTGAGGGCGAGAGTTGGCAACCTTGTCTAGTGCCCCTTTGCAGATTGAAGCTTTGTGAAAAAAGATCATTTGTCCTAACCCGTGCATTTGGAGAGCTGTATAGTGTTTAATCCATCTTATGAAGAAAGTTCCAAATTCAAATTTATGTAGAACTGGTAATAGAAATTTCCACTTCACCCGATCGAATGCTTTCTCAGCATCTAAAGAGATAACTATGTTTTGATTTGCTAAAGGAACAGTAATCTATTATATTTATTAGTTGACGTGTGTTGTCCGCTGAGTGTCGGCTCTTGATAAAACCCATTTAGTCCGAATGTATGATAGAAGGAATGATTTTTTCTAACTTTTTTGCAAGAACTTTGCAAATAATTTTAAGGTCTACATTGATAAGAGGAATTGGGCGATAGCTAGATTGGAGTGTTGGATCTTTGCCCGGTTTAAGGAGCAGGCTATTGTTGGCACAGTTCATGTTTGGAGAGATTGTGTGGTTATTCTTGGTTTGAACCACCCTCTTTAAAAAGGTAGGTTCTAACACAGACCAAAATTCTTTATAGAACTCTGCTGGAAAACCATCTGGTCCTGGGGCTTTATTATTTGGAAAATCTTGTATTGCATAATAAAATTCAGGCGGTGAAAAAGGGGACTCAAGAGTCTTAACTTGATCCTCATTTACTTTAGGTAGGTTTATATTATTAAGAAATTTATTGATTTCAGCATCAAATGGGTTGATCTTTGATGAATACAAGGCTTCATAGAAATCTTTAAAGGAGTTATTTATTTGTTGTGGGTCATGAGTAATGTTGCCAATCAAATCTTTTATAGAGTGAATTGCTGTTTTTTCTTTATTTAGTTTTAACTGATTGGCCAGAAACTTACCAGGTTTATTTCCATGTTCAAAATTTTGCAAACGCAACCTCTGCAGCGTAAATTGTGTTTTCTTATCAATTATTTTATTTAGTGCCAATTCAAGTTTTCTCAGGGTATTAATTATATGTTTTTGTGGTGAGGCAGCATATGCAGTTTCTAAAGATTTAACTTTCTGTTCTAATTCTAGTACAAGTGATTTTTCTTGTGTTCTTGTGTTGTGTACACAGTAAGATATTATTTTACCTCTCATTACTGCTTTTCCTGCTTCCCAAAGAACACATGGAGATATTCCAGGCAGATCATTGTATTCTATGTATAAAGACCATTCTTTTTTAAAATACTCAATAAAATCTGGTTATTTAGGTAATGATGTATTAAATCTCCAGGTCCTAGTTGGTTGTGTAGCTTTTTTTTGTGTCAGAGACATAGTTACAGGTGCGTGATCACTGATAGAGATATTATGTATCTGAGTATCTGTGATTTCCTTTATCATGGTTTTGCTGACTAGAAAGTAGTCTAAGCGGGAATGAGAGTGATGTACTTAAAAAAAAAAAAAACTATATTCTCTAAGAGTGGGGTGTTGTGAATGCCATGCATCGCAAAGACCAAAATCCCTCATGTATTGTTTAAGAATGTCTTCAGACTGCCAGTTTCTTTGATTCACTGCTATACTGAGCCTGTCAATATCTGCATTAAGTACCAAGTTGAGGTCTCCTCCTATTACAAATGTGGTGTCATCAAAATTTGGTCCATATATACTAGCGATACATAACTCTATATTTTGAATAGACAAGTTAAGTATTATAAATCTGCCTTCAGGATCTGATATTGTGTTCCTAATAAAGAAGTTTATCCTTTTGTTAATTAGTATGGCTACACCCCTTTGTTTAGTGTTGTAACAGGCTGAGTAAGCGTGAGGAAACTGTGGAGAGGAGAGTGTGTGTGCAGATGTTCTGGACATATGTGTCTCTTGTAGAAATACAATGTCGGCCTTCAAATCTTTTAACCGATTATCAATTTTCATCCTCTTGTCCCTCAAGCCAACTCCATGTACATTTCATGAGACAAACCTCAGTGTGCTCATATTAAACTAAACTGAGAGTGAGTTATGTGCTCAACAAAGATGTGTGTGTGAGCGTGCGTGGGCATGCGTGTGTGTGCGTGTACTGTTGTGTGGAATCTGTATGTTGTGTGGACTGTGCAACATGTGTGCTGTGTGACAGATATGATGGGTGCAAAAATGATGTGTATAAGGGAGAAAGAAAGAGAAAGGAAAAGAGAAAAATAATAATAACCATAAAACATTTATCCATCCACCCATACATCTGAACATACATATATCCAAACATACATACATCCAACCATCCTTCCATCCATACATCCAGACAAACATATATACATCCATCCATACATACATACATACATTCATCCATCCATCCATCCATCAAACATACCTAAATCCAAAAATACATACACATATACATACATAATTTTAAACCAGACAATGTCCTGTCAACTAATAAGCCTTTAGATAAGAAGAAGGTATGTCGATGGACACCGTTTACCTGATCAGTACAGCCACGGCGTGGTTTCCTGGTCCCGGTGGAGTTGTCTATCTACATAAAGTTTATCCACTGCGATGACTGCTCGTCCGCCTTCTCAGATTAATTTTTTTCTGGAGAGGGAACAGTATCCTGCGTCACTCCAAGATCTCTTTGGGGAACTGGTCGTTTACGCTGAAGTCCGTTCCTCTCAACACTCGTCCGTGGCTTTTCACTATTTCTTTTTGTTTGTAGCGTTCAAATTTAGCCACGATAGGTCTGGGCCTGTGTCCACCATGTCTATTAGCTCCTATACGGCGAACACGATTGAAGCTGATGGATTAAACGGTTTCTTTAAAAACGGGAGCTTCAGGTATGTTTGCATGAACTCCTTTATCGTTGTCTCAGGGTTTTCCTCCGTTTTCTTCAGTAGCCTAAAAAAGGTTGTCCCTCATGCTTCGTGCTTGGAGCTCGATGACGGTTTCTATTATTTTTTTATTTTCTTCTGAGATCTGGGTCATTCCCTTGGTAAGGGAATCCACCGATTCTCTAAGAAAATTATTCTATGCAGCGAGAATTTCAAGCTGTAGTTGGCTAAATTCTACAGACTCCCAGAGAGCCTGGAACTCCTTGTGGAGAATTTCCAAAATGGATAGGCGAGTGTCAAAACTAATCCTAATATAATCACAAAACTTTAATTAAACATTTAGGTATACATGTATTACTATTAATGACCAGTTTACCTAATGTTAATTTTACATAAATAATTATATATATATATATATATATATATATATATATATATATATATATATATATATATATATATATATATATATATATATATAAAATACAGCTTAACTAAGCAAAAACACTAACCTGGTACAAAGCAGGTTAGTTCTAACCTATGTGTTGTTGTGGTAACTGAGCGAAAGTTTGGTCTAGCCTTTTTTGTGGAACTGAATTTGAGCAAATCAACCCAGGTTTGTCTTAAAAAGCCTGGTTTACTGAGTTAGCTCGCTTCGTGAAACAGGCCCCAGGGCTGAAATAAATGATGACCTGGGACCTAAACTGTTTTGTTTAAGAACTGCAGGTTATTTCCCATTTTCCCATGCCTCATTTGTGTTAATTAACTAATTCCTGAGTTTTAGTCCCTGTTTAGTTAATAAATATAAGCCTTGTTTCAGAATTCAGCTCATTGTGTTTATTGGTCACATATCTGTTCTTTTGGTAACTTATACCTTGCCTTTGGTCATCACTTCTTTTATCTTCCATGTGGCATGTAATTTCTGTCTTGTTTTGTTTACTTCTGCTGTTAATAATGTACCTGTGTCTTGACCACTATCTTGCGTTCTGTGTGCGTTACTACTCTGCAAAATATGCAAAATATTAACTTAAATAATATTATTCTAAATATAAATAGATTTTTTTAATTATAATTATATACATTAATGTATGCATTTATTCATATAAAATGTTAAAAACCCATCATAGTATAATATGTTCATTATTAATAAATGTACTCTCCTTTAAGTCTTATTTACAAACAAACAAGTTTGTTGATAAAAAGTTGTCCAAACTTGTTAATGGAACTATGTATCAAACCAACAGTAGTTTGTTTGAATAAGGGTATTATAGCATTAAACAGAACTATCTAATAAGTTCTAGATCTAGTATTTCCACCCAGCTGAGCTCCTCTGGTCCTTTGTGTCTGTGAGTCCATAAAAAAAAAAATTTTAATAGACAAAGAGAAGAATTTAGTCTTGGAATTAGAATTAGTCCAGGGGCCTGTTCCACGAAGCGAGGTTATAAAAGCAGCGCTTGTTTGAGCAAGCCTCGCCTGAGTTAGACAAACAGTTCACTTCTGCCTAGTTCTGTTCCACTAATGAAATCCAAATGTGAACTGTTCTCACTACATCAAGCGAGGCTTGTGTAATCTATGATTCTGTGCATGCACACAGAATTCAAACAGCCCCAGTAATCGATAAAGCTGATAAAAATGTTGAAAGAACCATAAAAACAGGCTTCTTTTTTTCTCTACTGCTGAACAGGAGTTATTCATAGATCTTTATAATTAAAACATAATTATGATTAAAGACAACACATTAATAAAGCCAAAGAAACTGCCATGCTAAATATTACAGACAGATTAAATGTGTTATAGTAAATAATTAATATTAATAATATCTGGATTTAGAAGCAAAATGATCAAAGTGAAAAGAACTTGGTAGCAGGTCAAGAGTAAATTTCAAAATATACTCCAGAATGATAAATGCAGTTTCAGGTGATTGGTCTGATGGACAGAAAATATTAAACTTCATATTTGGGACAGTCTAAAACAATTAACGTAAAACCAGCTAAACGTGGTTTAATGTATTAAAACAGTACCCTAAAAAGACCAAACTTTACTCATTCATTACTCTCTTAGGCCAAATCCTCACATTGGGTTTGATTGAGAGAAAAAATGGGTTAAAGTGAAAATGATTACTTTCCTTTTGTAGTATATGTTCATAATTACAGTAGTAGAGGCTAAACGTGAAAATTATTAAAAGTTAAACAAACATTTGTACATTATTTATATTAAACAAATATTACCACACGTGAATTGTGGAGTTCTGTGATTTCTATAAACACTCGTATAAATTTAAAAATACAAGATGAAGTATAGGTATATAAATTATATATAAAATTTATAAAGTAAGTGTTGCTTGCCTTCTAAAATGTGACATCTTTGGCATTGCAGTTCAGGTGAGGTGTGGCGTCACCTTTCATAAACCATGCTCCAGTGTTAATTGGATGTTAATCTTAATGTGCTGCAACAAGCTTGTTTTCAAAAAGGCTAACTTTTCTCTTAATTGCTGTCATTAATGAAACACACACACATAAAATGGTCCAAAGCCCGAACCACTAAATGGTCAACTAGGGGAGAACATTTCTGGTACTGGGCAAATACAAATACATTTTTGGAATGTGGGATAAAAATCGCTGTGTTCCATTTATTTTGACCTACAAAACATGCTTTCACTAGATTGGGATTTGAACCGGGATCCCCATTGCTGAGAAGCAGATGTGTTAACTACTACACCAGATGTCACCCCAAACCATAGTTCCTTATTTCTAAATGTTTTCATGTGTTCAGTTTAGGTTGCTCGACAAAACATTCCTACACTGTCGTGTGGCACACTCTCACACACGAGGTGGACCTCAGAGTAGAAAGAACTGTCATACTATGTTTATACTTTTAACCAAAACCATGCTGACTGCTTTTTCTATGTATATTTTGCATTTCTTGGGTGAGTAATAAGGAAATAAATTAATATTTTTGGATGTCTTTTTTTAATATTATTTTATTTATTTTATTTACAGATTAATTAAACACTATATTTACTAAACCTTACATCTGTTACGTTTTGTTTATATTAATGACAGATCAATCTATGGCGGATCAATCTATGGCAAATCCAATAGAGCCACTGTTTTCAAGTGGATTAACTGCTGTTGATGGTGATGACGTTAAACTGTCCTGCAGCTACAAAAATTTTGCCTCAACTGTTAGTAGTCTTCAGTGGTACAGGCAATATAAAAAATTTAAACCTGAGTTCCTTATTTATGTTCTACAAAGTGGTGCTATGAGTTTAACCAGACCGCCACATATGTCTGCTGAAAATAAAGATCAACATGTGCATCTGATCATATCTGCTGCTTCACTGTCAGATTCTGCAACATACTTCTGTGCCCTGGTGCCCACAGTGACAGGAAACCTAAATACACTGTACAATAACTGCTGTATGTTACTTCATGTGTTCTTAATACTTTACAGTCCTCTGGTGCAGGATCCAGTGCCAAGTTAGTTAGATGGGCCCTATGCAGTCTGATAAATAATGCAGTGACTAATCATTTATTAATGAAGTAAAAACATTTCTATATTACAATTTACGCAATTAATTTTAAAAGCCATAACATGTGGCATTCATAGTAAAGGTTTGATCATATTAATAATAATAATAATAATAATAATAATAATTCCACCCAGATAGGGATTCAGAAATCAACAAATGAGATGAATAACAGAATAAAAAGAAATATGGACATATAAATAAAAAAAAAATGGAAATGGAGAAAAACATAAAAAGCAAATTTTTGACTTATTAAATAATTGATTAATTGATGATACTGTATTAATTCTGCAATGGGAAAATTCAGATGTGAATTTTATTTCCCAGAATGTTTCTAGGGAAGTCCGGTGAAGTCAAGTAAAGGCGTGTTGATCTAGGAAGATGGGGGCAGAGAGTCTGTATTCTCATTTTGCAGAATGCCATAGCAGCAACACAGCATTTGTCCTTGGACATCCACCAAAAGTACGTAGCCAGACATCCGTAGCAACGGTTCTTTTGGGGAAGGATTCGCTATCATCAACTCGCTAAATACTGAAAACATGGGGCTAAAAAGCAGGTAAGACTTTTTGTTTAGACAAAGGCCCACGGCATTTTAACGGGAATCCCTAGTCTCCAAGGCTTTCAAACTCTTTCGGAATGATGATAGCTTCCCCAAGACGGTTTCCATGTTGCGATTAAAAGTCTGAGTTTCATCAGCTATGCCCATCATAATAATCATATTGTGGGGACGCTGGACAGCTGACCCAACTCTTTTATTTTCCCTATATACCAGGGCAATGTCTAAATTGATAAGCATAATATACACAATCATAAATCCAAAGAGGTATAAATCCTTGATGTCTACCACGGAAAGAGACACCAGACACACGACGCCCCACCTCGCCCACGCGTCCATGGTATATCCAGCTGCAAACGTTCCATCAGGACAGGCGGGTTCCCTCCGAACCCCGGCTTCTCGCTGAGAAAATAGTTTTGATATTATTGAGAGACCATTTAATCACTTCTATATTTTCTTGCTCCTCCTTGGATCACCACCTTACCGTGGTGGAGCAGTTTGCATGCTTCAATGATCCTAGGAGCTATGTTGTCTGGGGCAAAAGCCCTTGGCAGGGTCTCCCAAGGCAAATTGGTCCTAGGTGACGGGCCAGACAAAGAGTGGTCCAATAAAACCCCTATGAAAATAAAACCAAAGAACATGTGTACCCTGCCTGATATAGGGTTATCGGGGCCCCACCCTGGAGCCAGGCCTGGGGATGGGGTTCGTCAGCGAGCGTCTGGTGGTCGGGCACTTTCCCATGGTGCCCGACCGGGCCCAGCCTGAAGGAGCTACATGGGTTCCTCCTCAAATGGGCTCACCACCTGTGGGGGGGGGGGTAGTAATAGGGGTTCGGTGCAGTGTGGATCGGGCAGTGGCCGGAGGCATGGGCCTGGGCGTCGCGATCCTCGGTTGCTGAAGTTGGCTTTCGGAACTTGGAACGTCACTTCACTGGCAGGGAAGGAGCCTGAGCTTGTGCGGGAGGTCGAGAGATACCGGCTAGATATAGTTGGGCTCACCTCAATGCACAGCGTGGGTTCTGGGTCCAATCTCCTTGAGAGGGCTGGACTCTGTTCTTTTCTGGAGTTGCCCATGGCGAGAGGCGTCGGGCAGGTGTGGGCTTTCTCATGGCCCCCCGGCTTGACGCTTGCATGTTGGGGTTTTCCCCGGTGGATGAGAGGGTAGCTTCCCTACACCTTTGGGTGGGGGAACGGGTATTGACTGTTGTCTGCGCTTATGCGCCGAACAGCAGTTTAGAGTACCCAGCCTTCTTGGAGTCTGTGGGGGGAGTACTGGAAACTGGTCCCCCTGGAGACTCTGTAGTCCTACTGGGGGACTTCAATGCTCATGTGGGCAATGACAGTGAGACCTGGAGAGGTGTGATTGGGAGGAACTCTGATCTGAACCCGAGTGGTGTTGGACTTCTGTGCAAATCACGGTTTGTCTATCACGAACACCATGTTCGAGCACAAGGGTGTCCATAAGTGCACATGGCGCCAGGATGTCCTAGGCCGCAGTTCAATTATCTACTTTGTAGTTCTGTCATTGGACTTGCGGCCATGTGTCTTGGACACTCGGGTGAAGAGAGGAGCTGAGCTGTCAACTGATCACCACCTGGTGGTGAGTTGGATCAGATGGCAGGGGAAGATGCCGGTCAGACCAGGCAGACCTAAACGTATAGTGAGGGTTTGCTGGGAACGTGTGGCAGAAAAACCCGTCAGACAGATGTTCAACTCTCACCTCCGTCAGAGATTTAACCTCATTCCATGGGAGGTGGGGGACATTGAGCCTGAATGGGCCATGTTCCGTTCCTCCGTTGTTGAGGCGGCGGACAGGAGCTGTGGTCGCAAGGTAGTTGGTGCCTGTTGTGGCGGTAACCCTCGAACACGGTGGTGGACACCCCGTGTGGGGGATGCCGTCAAGCTGAAGAAGGAGTCCTATCAGGCATGGTTGGCTTGTGGGACTCCAGAAGCAGCTGACCGGTACCGACAGGCCAAGCGATTTGCGGCTTCGTGCGTCGCGGAGGCAAAAACCCGGGTGTGGGAGGAGTTCGGTGAGACCTTGGAAAGTGACTTTCGGTCAGCTCCTAGAAGATTCTGGCAAACTGTCAGGCGACTCAGGAGGGGAAAGCAGTGTGCCACCAACACAGTATATAGTGGAGGAGGTGCACTGTTGACTTCGACTGGGGACGTCATTAGGCGGTGGAAGGAATACTTCAAGGACCTTCTCAATCCCACCAATATGCCCTCCAGAGAGGAGGCAGAGTCAGAGGACCCGGGAGGAGGCTTGTACATCACTGTGGCTGAAGTCGCTAAAGTAGTCAGAGGGCTCCTTGGTTGCAGGGCTTCTGGGGGTGGATGAGATCCGCCCGGAGCTCTGGATGTTGTTGGGCAGTCTTGGCTGACGCGCCTTTTCAACATTGCATGGTCATCGGGGGCAGTGCCTCTGGACTGGCAGACGGGGTGGTGGTGCCCCTTTTTAAAAAGGGGGACCGGAGGGTGTGTTCCAATTACAGGGGAATTACACTCCTCAGCCTCCCCGGCAAAGTTTATGCAGGGGTACTGGAGAAGAGAGTCCGACTGATAGTCGAACCTCGGATCCAGGAGGAGCAGTGTGGTTTTCGTCCTGGTCGTGGAACACTGGACCAGCTCTTCACTCTCTCCAGGATCCTCGAGGGTTCATGGGAGTTTGCCCAACCAGTCTACATGTGCTTTGTGGATCTGGAGAAGGCCTTCGACTGTGTCCCTCAGGGTATTCTGTGGGAGGTGCTTCGTGAGTATGGGGTACATGGCTCCTTACTACGTGGCATTCAGATTCTGTATTTGCGAAGCAGGAGCTTGGTTCGCATGGCCGGCAGTAAGTCGGACTGGTTTCCAGTGAGGGTTGGACTCCGTCAGGGCTGTCCTTTGTCACCAGTTCTGTTCATAATTTATATGGACAGAATTTCTGTTGCAGACAATGTGGTCTTGTTAGCATCATCAGGCTGCGAACTTCAGCTCTTACTGGATCGGTTTGCAGCCGAGTGTGAAGCGGCCGGGCTGAAAATCAGCACCTCCAAATCTGAGGTCATGGTTCTCAGTCGGAAAAGGGTAGAGAGTCCTCTCTGGGTCAGGGATCAGATCTTGCCTCAAGTGGAGGAGTTTAAGTATCTCGGGGTCTTGTTCACGAGTGATGGTAAGATGGAGCATGAGATTGACAGATGGATCAGCGCGGGGTCAGCAGTAATGCGGACCCTATTCTGGTCTGTTGTGGTAAAGAAGGAGCTGAGCCACAAGGCAAGGCTCTCGATTTACCAGTCGATCTACATTCCGACCCTCACCTATGGTCATGAGCTTTGGGTAATGACCGAAAGAACAAGATCGCGAATACAAGCGGCCGAAATGGGTTTTCTCTGCAGGGTGGCTGGGCTCTCCCTTAGCGATAGGGTGAGAAGCTCGGTCATCCGGGAGAGACTCGGAGTGGAGCCGCTACTCCTCTGCATCGAAAGAAGCCAGTTGAGGTGGTTCGGGCATCTGGTAAGGATGCCTCCTGGGCGCCTGGGGGAGGTGTTCCAGGCAAGTCCGGCTGGAAGGAGACCCCGGGGAAGACCCAGGACACGCTGGAGGGATTATATCTCTCAGCTGGTCTGGGAATGCCTTGGGGTTCCCCCAGTCGAGCTGGTGGAGGTGGCTGGGGCGAGGGAGGTCTGGGTCTCCCTACTTCGGTTGCTGCCCCCGCGACCCGAACCCCGGATAAGCGGAAGATAATGGATGGATGGATATATTTTCTTGTTTTGAAGAGCATTGCTAAAAGAGTCCTGACAGAAGAGACAAGACTTAGAAACCAAGCAGGGTTGATAAGGGACCATGTGGGTATGATGGCAACAATAGTTCTAAGAATGTAAGTAAATATACAAAATGATGACTAAAGACAAATATATTACATATTTTGCCAAGATGAAATTGTTATGTCATTAAAGGATTCAAATTGAGAAGTCTATAATTGAAATCCTATCAATATACCAGAGTTAAAACTGTTCAGATTAAAAAATTAATTAAATTACTGTAAAAAAATGATTAATAGTTATAAAAAACTCAGACACTGCCACACATAAAGTAACAGAGAAGTGCAAAGCAAATTAATGGTAGAAAACAAAAAAGTAATAAATTATAAAATAAACAGGAAGTACTTGCTACTGACAATGTATCAATAAACTGTTTTGCCACAGAAAAGTTTGAAAAGTATTGATTCCCTTCAGAATCCATCTCTCTTTTGGGTACATGTGCAATATAAGGACAAGGACAAAGGATAAGGACAAAGTAGTTTACATTTGCAACTTTATTATTATGACACACAGAGCTATTTAATTCAGGAACTGTTTCCAAATTGTTAGTGGACTGACATAAAGTTATCCAAATACAACACTTTATTGGGGAACGCTAAACAATCCCTGTTTGTGCAAACTTACTGGGAACACTTCATGAGCAAGAAACTTTTTCATGTGCTTTGTTGAAAACATGGCTGCAGTTTTGTTGAGACATGAATTCGAGCATTAAAAGCTTGCTGTATATGTTTTTGTAATATTGCTTATGCTAACAAAGCAAACTTAAACATCAGGTAGTGCTATGAATTCTTGAGTATTCATGCTTACTGATTTTACTGAACACAATGATACAGAATCACTAAACAAACACCACTTGTCCAATACACATAGGCTCTGTGTGTTGTTCTTTGTAGAAAAATTTACTCCAAAAACACTATATGTTTAAAAAACTTAACATCCATTCCAGTAACTAATTAACTTATTAACTAATTCATGCTTTTATTCATGTTATTAAATTTGCACTGTATACCAGTAAATTTTCGCATTCATTATAGAATTATATTAATTACATATAACATTGCACATCAAAAGGCACCACAATAGAATTGAACTCATTTAACTGTATAATACCCCATGTGAGCTCATACGGGTTGGTTTTCTTTTAGGCCCTAGGATTAAAAGTTATCGCTTGTGGAAGAGCAAGTTCCTCCTTAACTTTGGAATAAACGTCGTGTTGCTGTTTGTAAATCAGAATTGCTATTGATCTTTAAAAGTACATTTAAATGCATTTACATATTTTTGCATTTTATTTAAGGGTGGAGCTCAGGTTCAATTGTGTTTAGGTGATCTAGAATACTTGTTGCTGGCATTTTACCTCATCACCCAGCTCACCAATAGGAGAACATTTCATGCACTGGGCAGATATAGCCAGGGACAAAGCAGCAATCAGTCATTGGGCACAATCACTCACAAAGACACTAAATAGGGGCAATTTAGAGGGGGGTAAATTTAGAGCAGCCAACTCACATTAAATCCATGTTTTTGGAATGCAGAAGAAAACCAGATAATACAGAGAAAACCCACAGACACAGGGGGAATAAAGAAACTTTCACTAGATTGGGATTTGAACCTGGATCCCCAGTGCTGAGGAGCAGATGTGTTAACCACTACGATACATGTCATCCAAACCATATTTCCTTCTTTCTTAATGTTTTCCTGTGTTCAGTTTAGGTTGACCTACAAAACATTCTTACACTGTCACGTGACACATTCACTTACGAGTGGAAATTTGTAAGACTCTGAGCAGAAAGAACTGTAAGACTATGTTTATCCTTCTAACCAAAACCATGCTGCCTGCTTTTTCTATATATATTTTGCTTTTCTTGGGTGAGTAAATGTGAAATAATTTAGTATTTTTTAAATGACTTTTATAAATAACATTTTATTTATTTTATTTATAGATTAAACACTATGTTTGCTAAACCTTAACATCTGTTACTTGTTGTTTATATCTACGACAGATCAATCTATGGCAGATCAATCTATGGCAAATCCAATAGAGCCAGTGTTTTCAAGTGAAATAACTGATGATGGTGATGATGTTAAACTTTCCTGCAGCTACAAAAATGCATTTGTTAATAATCTTCAGTGGTACAGGCAATATAAAAAATCTAAACCCGAGTTCCTTCTTTACATCCTACCAAGTGGTGATATGAGCTCAACCAGACCACCACATATGTCTGCTAAAATTAATGATAAACAAGTGCATCTGATCATATCTCCTGCTTCACTGTCAGACTCTGCAACATACTTCTGTGCCCTGGTGCCCACAGTGACAGAAAACCTAAATGCACTGTACAATAACTGCTGTATGTTGCTTCATGTGTTCTTAACACTTTACGGTCCTCTGGTGCAGGTCACAGTGACAAATTAGTTAGATGAGCCCTATGCAATCTGATAAATAATGCAGCAAATGATCAACTATTAGTGATGTAAACCTATATCTATATTTATTTTAAAAGCCATACCTCACGGCATTTACAGTAATGCTTTGAATGCAAAAAAGCCTGTTTGTTATTTATGTTTTTATGTTTTCATTTTGCCCAGCGATGGATTGGCGCCCTGTCCTGGGTCTGTCTGCCCAGTGCCCGAGACGTTCTCCCCTGGATGGGCATGGGGAACCCCACCGCGGCCCTAATAGAGGATAAGCGGGAGATAATGAATAAATGAATGTTTTAATTGAGCAGCTTTAAACCACCATTTGTAAACTGTCAAACAGGTTGTAATTGTAAACAGGTCTAAATAATCGAAAGCACCAGTTACAACTGCAGACTGATGGATTGTATGGTAGATTGCTGTGAATACTTCATCAGGTAATTTATCAGGCATATATTTAAATTTTATGACAAATTGTAACAAATAAATTGGAAGCAGCAATTCATCATTAAATTCTTTATATGAATGTATGAATTTTTGGATTCATGGTTGTGTGCCTTGTGGTTTTTCACAAAACATATCAAATGTATACCAGAAGTTATCCATCCATACATTATCTTCCACTTTATTCTCTTATCCTAATAGGGTTGCGGGGGGGCTCCCCATTTCCATCCAGGGGAGAATGTCTCGGGTGCTGGGAAGATACACCCAGGACAGGGCACAAACTCATTCACACAAAAATACTATATACGGGGCAATTTGTAGAAATCAATTGACTTGATCCATGTTTTTGGACTGTGGGAGGAAACCGGACAACCCGGAGTAAAACCACACGGACACGGGGAGAACATGGAAACTCCACCCAGATGGGGATGCGAACCGGGAATCCCTAGCACTGAGAGGTGAATGTGCTAACCACTAAGCCACCGTGCCACCCATACCGGAGGTTATCTATCTGAGATTTGCCATAAATTAAGCAAATGTGCTAACCACTAAGCCACCGTGCTTATATATATATATATATATATATATATATATATATATATATATATATATATATATACACACACACACACACACACACACATTGATCATGGTAATTCTCATCAAGTATACTGCTTTTTCGGAACACAATGAATTGCCTAAAATCCATTTTATACAGAATACAGAATCACTAAACAAACACATCTTGTCAAATAAACATAGACTATGTGTGTTGTTCTTATTAGAAAAAGTTGTTCCACACACACCATAGGAGTCAGAAATTTTATGTCTAGTCCAGTAATTAATTAACTAATTAATGTTTTTAAAAAATCTGGAGTTTAGATTATTGTAATTTACCTCTGACAGGATGTTCAACTGGACACCAGTTTTACATTAATTACAGAATTATATTAACTACATATTACATTGTACATTATAAGGCACCATAACATCTAATTGAACTTATTTAACTGTATAATCTACCATGTGAGCTCATAAGAGGTGGTTTACATTTAGGCCCTAGAATTAATCTTTATTGCTTGTGGAAGAGCACTTTGGAAAAATCTTCCTGTTCCCGTTTATAATTTTGAATTGATATCGATCTTTAAAAGTAAATTAAAAAAATATTTACTTACCTTTGCATTTAATTAAAGGGTCGAGCTCAGGTTTAATTGTGTTTAGTTGATGTGCATAGGGGCATGCTAGCTCATTGATTAAAGTGTTGCGCTATCTATCTAAAGGTTGTGGGTTCAAATCTCAGGTCCACTGAAGTTACCAATGAGGGTCCTTGAGCAAGATTTTTATCCATAGTTGCTCCAGAAGTGCTATATCAACTATACTATACTTGTAAAGTCACTTTGCATAACAGTTTCTGCTAAATTATCTAATGTAATGTAGTTTATGATCTGTGATAGTCAGCTGGCATTTCACCTCTTCACCAAGCTCACCTTTAGTAGAGGGCTTGTGGTTAAGGAACCAACCCTGCAATCACATGCTGCATTGTGTCATGTATCACCAGCTTCTCATCCATTACACTGGTAGAGCACAACAGCAATGACAATAATAGACAGACCCGGGATTTCTGTCAGACTAATGTCTATGCAGTGCTTCTAGGATTGCCTTGGCAATTTTTAACTAAACTGATTCAGTTTTTCTATTTTTGGGAATGGACACCAGAAAACTATGAATAACTGTCCAAAATTAACTAGTGTTTGCCTTATGAAATTTCTATATACAAATATACATCCATCTATTAATTTATGATCTTATTTATCCTCTACTAGGGTCGCAGGGGGTGTTCCCCATGCCCATCCAGGAAAGAAAGTTTACGGCGCTGGGCAGATACACCCAGGACAGGGCGCCAATCTATCGCTGGGCACACACTAACGCACACAGACACACTCTATATGGGGCATATTTTAGCAAATTCAATTGACCATGATCCATGTTTTTGGACTGTGGGAGGAAACCGGAGAACCCAGAGCAAACCCACGCTGACACAGGGAGAACATGGAAACTCAGATTGGGATTCGAATTGGGAATCCCTAGTGCTGAGAGGCGAACGTGCTAACCACTAAGCCATACACATATAAAATTAACTATTTAATATATGGAATGTCATTGACAAACTTGCACCATTTTCTCTTTGCCATATTTAGTTGTAAATACTGAATGTGTGTTATAAGTGAGGCATCAAGAAATCTCATCTCAGCGATTATAATCATGATGAGGCGAGTGCATGCACAGCCCAAAATAGTGGTAGCCATTCAAACCATGATGAAATTTAGTCACTGTATTGTTGTGGAAGGCTGAATTCAGCAAACATCACAAACCAGAAAAATACTCATCATTCATACCTTAATGTAGAAATAAATGCACCTTCCTCCTCACAGATGCAACCTTCAACGGTCCCTAGTTACAATCTTCCATTTCACTAGAAAAGGTCTCAGATATAAGAAATAAAAAAAGAACTGAATACATTATATGTGGAGAGAAAAATGCTTTTATATCACACTAATAGGCAAAATTTTGTATGGCAAGCCCTTTTAACATTTAATAAGTAGTGGTATGGCAATTGTAGATATCTAAAATTATATTTTTACTAGTTAGAATGGCAAGCAAACATATCCATAATGTAATTTTGACTAGTAGCATTGTAGATATCAATTCAATTTCCACTAGTGGAAATGATAATTTTATATATCTCTAATTGTTCTCACATTATATATAGCAAAAATGTAATTTGGAATATGTAACTCAATTCTTAATAGTAACAATTAAATTACTTATATGTTGGACCTGAAATTGTACTAGTAAAAATGTTTTCAGATATCTGAAATTACAATTCAGATATCTGAAATAACAGTTTCTAATAGTGAAATTATATTGTTACTAGTGAGAATTGTATTTAAGATATCTACAATTCCTTTTATAACTAGTCAGAATTGAAGTTTCCACTAGTTAAAATTAAAACGCTATTTTGTGTAAATGTGTAATGAGTCTGGTTCGGATAGAACAGAGGAGACGTTGATGAAAAGCAACTGTGGTTTATTAAACCAATCAAACAGCGGAGACCGAGTGGCACGTGACTGAGTAAGTGAATGGCAGCAGGATCACTGGAGCACTCACCGGATGTCACGTGCTTAGCTTGAGTACCAGAACTGGCAGCAAACCTGGTATCAAGCAGAAGAGAACAGAAAAACACAAACCAACACCAAACACAAAATATAAACACCGGGGAATAAATTACACAAAGAGAATAGGGAAATAGCGTGAAAGGAGGAGCTAAATAGAATAGGAATAGGATAGAGGAGGTGAAGCGCTGGACGAGGCGGTAACCAGGGAGGACCGAGGATGGATGACGGGGAAGGGAACACACCGACGGAAACCTGGAACCAGGAGACAGAGAAGGGGTTAATACGAGATGTGTTATATACACCGACAGTGGAAAGGTTAGTAATTAAAAGTGAAAAGGTGTTAAGGAATCCATACATAAGACGGACACGGACTTTCCTTTCACACACCACACAGGATCCTAAACTAAGGGAAGGAGGGAAAGGACGGGGACGAGGGAAAGGGAGAGAGGGAGGACGAGAGGTCGGTAGAAGCGGGGAATAGAGAGAGAGGAACACGCTATACTAAACACACTCAAAACAATGAACCTCACCTAGTGCACGGAGAACGTACACTGATTAGTAGGCGGGGCTAGGGGAACGCACCGCAGCGCTGCGGTCTCTGACAACATGTAAGGATTAATATGCAAATGAGGACACATATATTCGAAATTACATTTTGACATGTTACAACTAATATGCAAATTAGGGCACATATCCAAAACCATTATGCAAATTGAGTTGAGTGCCGACCAATGGCTGTTTCGTGTTCTGATTTTGATGCCAGTATGCAAATTAGGCGATGAGGTCATTCTCCATCCACCACTAATATTCACATGAAGGTGCCAAAAAATCCATACGAAAATTGGGGAATCCAAGAAGGTCATTGGGGAATGTTGTTGTGAATTTAAAATTATTTCTCTTGTGGCCCCTAAGCAACAACCCCTAGCCCAGTATGGAGATAATCACCACAATCAATATATTATTAAATTTAAATCTACACACCCAGGTATCCATTTCCACACCAAAAATCTCAATTGTTATTCACCCAAACCACCACACATGAACTGGGCTAGAAGTTGGCTTACACACCCGTCTGACAGCCACAATCTAAAACAGAAAAGAAAGGTTACAAACACTTTCCAATATTTAAAACAGAGCTCTAAACCATTCATGGCAATTAATACCTGGTCTTTGTTAAAAGTATGACATTTGAACACAACTTTAAAACTCAGACCGTCAATTCTTGTCACAATGGAAAAACAAATATAAATAAAACACGAGAAACATCAATACAAAAGAGTGAGAAAATAGAAAAAACAATGAAAATAATAATATGAAAAACAGTGGCTACATCCTATGCTGGCCACCAGTCATTCCTATAAAAGAGACAAAATTAATGTTACTACAATTATGAAAAAGCAATTATCCTAAACCTTCAGTTAGCCATACTAGGCTTATGCTACTAGCCCAACACCATCATGCAAAACTGCTAGTATACATTACCCTTCTGTAGGTTGCTCGGTAATATCTGTCAATGCCTTCTACACACTCTTCCACAGGCCCTGGTTTCTCTAGATAACTAAACATTAATTAAAATACAACCACTGGGGCCAACAACAAACAACCAATCATATTGAGCCACCCTAGCCAGCCCCACAATCTACAGGCATTAACCAACATTGCTAAAAAGCATAGTTACCTGTAATTCCACTCCTCTCTCCAATATTACTGTACAACCAGAACAAATCCTCAGTACTGCATTCAACTACAGGATAAATAAACAACCCATTGAGCCTATCCAGAGATATGAGCTACTCATACACTTGAAATAAGCAACCACTAAAGAGTTGACATACCGTTTCTCCTGCGTTTGAACCTCCCACACCACAAGTAAGAACTAAAGTCGGAAACTCCAGACTGGCGTTCTGAGCACGCTTATCAACGATGCCGGCACGCATCCCTAGGGAGCTCAATATATATTCGCCTTAATTACTCGAGGCAGTGCTTCCTACTAGGTCCTAATGCCCCTCTGATTTCTTTCCCACTGAGACCTTATGTCCCACAGGCTACTTTCCGATCACCAGGAGATTAATTCGTTTGCCGTCTCTGTAGAAAGTTGGTCAGCAATTCTCTCTGCATTGACAATCGTGGCATCTATGGCGTTTAGTTCCCTTTGACTGCATATACCTTGCCTATGCATTCAATTGCAAAACATTTCTGCTGGATTATTGTTATCTCTTGCTCTGCCATGTTACACTTTTATTCTGAAGCAACATTATTGTAAAAGCCGGGGATGACCCGCCCACATATCCGAAACGTGAACAAAAGTGAGCACATATTTGAAACAGTAATTGTTGATATCTAAAAAAGAACATGACATTTTCACTAGTAACAATTACATTTTAACATGTGGAAATGCAATTTTAGATATATGAAATTGTTATTCTTACTAGTTACAAGAGAATTTCAGATATCAACAATAAAATTAATGATATCTCTAACCTGAATTTTCACTAGCCAAAATGTCATTTCTACATGTAAAAATATGTATTGTAACATGTCAAAATTGTATTATAGATATCTTCATGTGACATTTCTTACATGTCGAAATTGTATTTTGACTAGTGGAAATGTAATTTCCAACAGTGAAAACTAAACCTGTTACTAGTTAGCCTGACATATTCAATTTTAAAAAGTTTTGTTTGGTGGACTATACTCAGTCAAAGTTTTTAACACTGATTCACTCAGCCAACGCAGCACAACACACACTGACAATAATAATATAATAATAGCAATAATAGCAGCCTTTCAGCCGGATGTGCAGGAATGCATTTGATCTGTTTTGTCATATATAACTTGTTTGTTTAAATTTTTGCAATAACAACATAAATGAAAAAGTGTAAATTTGACAATTTATGAATAATTTTATATTGCTAAGTATTAACACTAAATTTTTTAAGTTAAAATAGTTTTAAATTATTACTTTTTTTAAAAAACTTGTTTTAAACTTACTTAAGTAAATAAATTTTACTACTAAAAAAAACTGACAAAACATTATTTTTTGTGTGCAGACAAATGATATATTAAAATTTAAATCTTTTCAAATACTCTACTGTTGTTTTCAGCATTAGCAGAAAGTGCATTTTCATATGCATATATTAAGAGATTCATAAACTTCTTATCGTGTGTTCAGGTTACAAATTCTGATGCCTTGCCACAACAAACTAGTTGAGCCATCCCTTACATTTAAACAGACTTTGAGCAGAGACCTTGTGAAAAATGATTTTCATCAGAAGTTTGAAGAAAGAAAAGCTGAGAAATGTGTATTTCCCCCATTGTGGGACATTTAAGGACATTCTTATCGTATCGTATCTTATCTTATCGGCCTGACAAGGTCATAATAATTGAGGAAAATCAATTTGTAAGCAATGTTAAGTATTTTTGGAAATATATATGTATGTCAGTAACAAATGCAAAGCAGTGTACACTTTTGCAAAAAACTACTTTTGTAGTTTTCTCTGACATAATAAATTATACACTGGCTCTATGAGGGTTATTTATTATGTCTGATCCTTTTGACAGTCATGTTCGGATGGTATAGTAATAGTAAATAGTAATAGTAATAGTAAATAGTAAATTTCCTATGAAATATTGTTATTTATTATGCTAACACGACTTCTAAACTAGTAGCACAATGAATAAGCAAGCTGCAGGTGTCACAGGCCATGTCGCCACAATGGGGCGATAGAGGCGCACACCGCTATCACACGGCGCCAGGAGAAAAACTCAAACTCCCAGAAAGCGCAGCGGCAATCAGGTCTGACTAGACCCAGCTGCCAGCTTCCTTATTTAAAGCTGCGTGTGGTGGCGCGTCCTTGTCACGCTGTCGCCTTTTTCATGCGAAGTGTGTGACCGGTTCTGATAAGTTGATAAGTTCTCAGGTTGAGAGAACATTGGTCCTTCAAAACATATTGTTTTCATACTGTCCTAAGATATTGGTTGCCGGGCTGCACCCTGGGGCAGGATCACGATCACTTCCTAACTGTGTGTAATATTATCATTGTGTCCAAATAACGCGTTCGGTTGAGCGTCGCTCATCTGCTGAGGCGGCAGTGTGCGGCACTCGGTGACGTCACACCGTCTCACTTTCGGTTCGGGTTTTTGCACCGCGGAAGCAGTGTTTTTTCAAAATGCTCTTTAGTTTGTTTATTTCTTTTGTGTTCACGCGAGTTGCACACCTCACTCAGTCACTGAGTCTTTAGTTTCACTTCATTTCCGCTGCCGGTTGCCGTAGGGCTATTAACCTTCTCACCGGCACCTCACTGCCCGCTATGGAGGCATATATCCGGGAAGCCCTGTACATGGGGTTTATTTGACCATCGTCCTCACCTGCGGGGGCGGGCTTCTTCTACGTTGGGAAGAAATACGGCTCGTTATGTCCATGTATTGACTACCGTGGGCTACACAGCATAACCATCATCGCTACCCCTTGCCACTAATGTCTACTAGATTTGAGGCGCTGCAGAAGGCTACGATTTTCACCAAGTTAGATCTCCGCAGCGCTTATAACCTGATTCGCATTCGGCAGGGGGACGAATGGAAGACAGCATTCCTTACGCCAACAGGACATTACGAGTATTTAGTCATGCCCTTTGGCTTAATGAATGCCCCAGCTGTCTTTCAGCGGTTCATTAACTAGATCTTGAGGGAGACACTCGATCGATACACCTACGTCTACCTCGATGACATCTTGATCTATAGACAGTCACTTAAGGAGCACATCGGTTATGTCCATCGGGTCAACTTCTCCTAGAGAACCACCTCTACGTTAAATTGGAGAGGTCTAAATTCCACACCTCAACAGTGTCTTTCCTGGGGTTTATTATATCCCAAGGCACAACTTCTTCCGGAAGTTTGTTAGGGATTTTAGCTCGATAGCAGCCCCTCTAACAGCGATTACTCGGAAAAACACCGGCCCATTTCGATGGTCCCTGGAGGCCCGACGGGCATTTCTTACCCTCTGTAATTGGCTGACAGCTCCCACGGTCCTCCAACTTCCGGACCTGGAGGAGCCCTTCATAGTGGAGGTAGATGCCTCAGAGGTGCTCTTTTCCCGTCAGCTAACTCCAACCAAACTATCCAGTGGGGGATCAAGAACTGTTGGCAGTAAAGTTGGCTCTCGAGGAATAGAGGCACTGGTTTGAGGGAGCCAAACACCCCCTCCTAGTCTGGAAAGACCACAAGAACCTGGCCTATGTTCAGCAGGCGAAGCGCTTCAATGCCCGGCAGGCTCGGTGGTCACATTTCTTCGAAAGCTTTGCCTTTACGCTGACATATAGGCCAGGTTCCAAAAACTCTAAGCCGAATGCTCTCCCACGGCTGTGGTCTCAGGAAGGGCGGACAACCAACCCTGATCCCGAACCCATCTTGCGTCGTGGCAGCCCTGACCTGGCTCATTGAGGCACAGGTAAAGGAGGCCCTCCAGCGGAACCTAAGTCGCGGGGGCGCTCCAACGGCCCTCCCCATTTTCAGCCCACCATGGAGTCACCAGAACCTTGGAGTTTTTACAATGTAAGTTCTGGTGGCCAGGTATGGAAATGTCCGTCCGAGAGTTTGTGGCAGCGTGTGAGACATGCGCTCGCAGCAAGACCCCCCGGGGTCATACCCCTGGGCTATTGTGACAACTGCCAGTACCCTCGCGCCCTTGGGCACACATCGCCCTTGACTTTGTAACAGGGTTGTCACATTCCAAGAACAATACAGTCATCCTGGTTCTGGTAGACCGTTTCTCATTGGGCAGAGCTTTTGGCAGAGCTTTTGCCTTGGACTGAATATGCTGATAACACGCTGTGGCATTCAGCAATCGGCATGTCCCCATTTTAATGCCAATTTGGTTATCCAGCTCCCGTGTTCCTAGAACAGGAGGCCGAGGTAGGGGTTCCCACCGCCCAACAGTACGTGCGGCGATGTCGTCGTACTTGGCTTAAGGTTTGAGCTATGCTGAAGGCGATTGTGGATACTATGCAACGCAAAGCAGATCACAAACGGCAGCTAGGACCCTCATACCGCCCAGGTCAGAGGGTCTGGTTATCCTCCCCTGACATTCCCCTTATGGGGCACTCCGGCAAATTGGCGCCGAAATATGCGGGCCTGTTCAAAATAGTCCGACGCATCGATCCAGTCACGTATAGATTGGTTTTGCCTCCGACCATGAAAATACACCCCACATTCCATGTGTCTAGACTCAAGCCCTATTTGTGTCAGAGCTCAGCACCCCGGACTGCGCCACCTCCCACCACGGACTGTCGCAGGAGGCCCTGCTTACACAGTGTGGGGGTTGCTGGACTCCCGAAAGGTCCAGGGCTCCACCCAGTACTTAGGACTGGGAGGGCTATGGCCCAGAGGAGCGCTCCTGGGTCCCGGCCCGAAACATTCTTGATCCTGAACTCATTCAAGAGTTTAGACGCACCCGGGTTGCTGGAATGGGGTCGTCGGGAGCCGCCCCTAGAGGGGGGGTGTACTGTCACAGGCCGTGTTGCCACAAGGGGAAGACAGACAGCAGGTAATTTTGTCAACAGTAATTATTGTCTGTCTGGTTAGAGGGTTGTTGTCAGTGTTGTCAATGTAATTTTTTTTAGTGTGTGCAAATATAAACATAGCTCAAACCCAATGAGTAGAGTAAATTATAGAAAAAAAAGGAAAAAGTGCAGGCAATTATTTTATCATCACAAATGTGTTTGAAATGGTATTGATACATTTTGATTACAATCTATGGATAATATATTGATATGTTTATGTTTAATATGTTGGTGATGTATGGTTCTCTCGTTCATTTTCTGGTTACACACACTTCTCTGGAGAGGAGGCGTGCCGCATTGTCTGTTTACTGATGGGTGGGGCTATTTAAGTGATGCTGGTTCAACGTTCAGCGCTCTAGATTGTTGTTGCTTTCCTCGCAACATACCTGATATTTGATCTTTTGCTATCTATGCTAGTACGTCGAACCCTGTTGGCCATGTCCTCATTTTTGTCCTCATTTTGAGTCGCTAGTGTACATTATTTGTTACGTGCTTTGGTTTTTCTTTTCTCTTTGTTTTCTATTTATCGAACGTGCCCCAATAAACTGGATCCGTGATTCTGTGGAAGACTTTTTTTAGTTATTCAAGCATCATGACAGAATTTAGTGCCACAACAAGCCCTGAGGCTCTTCCTCTTGAACTAGGGGAATCTACACCTAGACTTGTTAGGATTATGTAACATTATACACACCGTTGTTGCTCGCCAGGACAATCGGGACCACACCACGTTAGTGCTGCAAGCACAAGCTACACCTGTGGCCACTGCCCCTGCGAAATCACACCATGATCTACTGGATCTGACCCTTCCTAACTTCTGTCCTTGGCTGAACCTGAGCATTATAAGGGCAACCCTGAGCACATTCTTTCTTTGCACATTCTTTCTATAATGCGGGTTGTACCTAGCAAACTGCCCCCCATGTCGGATTTGCAGTGTATCATCTTTATTATGTCCTGTCTCACTGGCACTTGTGTCCCGGCACTGTGGGAGTCTAGATCAGTCAATTGTCAAGATTACTCAAGCTTCCTGAAGATGTTCAGAAACATCTTTGACCATTCCCATCAGAGACGTTTGTGGTGGAGGTGTATGTCATTAGGGGGTGGGGGCTGTTCTATCGCAGCACACGGAATATGCCATTGGGGATCAGGAACGTGAAATTTGCCCTAGAAGAGTGGAGACACTGGCTTATTGGTACCACCGCTCCATTTTTGGTTATTACCAAAATGTTCTTTTCTTCTCTGTTCGTAAATAGCTTTAATTTCATTATCACTTTCAGGCCCGATTATGCCAATGCAGCGGATTATGCGCTGTCTTGGCTGTATAGTGACTTAGAACCCGATCCTGATCAGTTCAGTCCCATCCTGTTTTATTTAATTATGTGCATTAGACCTTAGAAACTGAGATTCAGAGGGATTGGTCTCGCTTTTTACCATGTAAAATTTGTCGTGCCACTTGGCCATGGAACTGACTCCTTTTCTTTCTTTCTTATTTTTTAACCTGTCGTGTCTGGTAGCTTTTGCATTCTGAATGGTAATCTGACTGCACTGATGTACCATACATATATATATATATATATATATATATATATATATATATATATATATATATATATATATATATATATATATATATATATATATATATTTGTACATAAGTGGTGAAATAGATGTGTTCTCAGTTGTTTGTTGATGCCAAATAACTCCACCTTATAGACAGAGGTCCTGCGGGATGCCCTCAATATAGTTCTCCAATTGTTAAATACAGACATCTGATAATCACACAAACTGTGCATAGCTGTTTTACACTGTTGATGCTGCCCAGCTGCTTCAAGAGGATAAGTCCCCCACTGAGTCTTGGTCCTCCCAAGGTTTCTTCCTGAAAATAACAACACAACAGGGAGTTTTGTCTTGCCACAGAGTTGGGAAGATTGTTCCACCATTTTGAATTGGTGAATGCAGTGGAGTGAGAATTAGTATCTGTGAAGTGGACTCGCCAGGCGACAGTCATCACTAGAGAGAAGTGAAAGAGTTGGAGTGTATTTTGAAAATATAAGGTAAGGTAAGAGGGGGCAAATCCAGAAATAGCCCTGTAGGCCAGAGTGCCTTTTACTGAATGTGAGCAGCTACAGGGAGCCAATGGAGAGACATGAGTAGTGGACTGACAAGAGTTCGCTTGTACTGGTTGAATACAATTCGGGCTGCAGAGTTTTAAATCAGTTGCAAAGGCCAGATTGAGCAAGCTGGGAGACCAGCAAGCAGTGCATTACAATAACCAAGCTCGGATAGGCTGAGGGCTTGAACTGAGTAGCATGTTCAGTCAAAAAAGGTCTGATCTTCCTGATGTTGTAAAGAAGGAATTTGGAGGAACAGGCACTTTTGTTGACCTGATCCGTCTTACCACCGTGGCAAAATACAATGCGGCCTTGCATGGGTTATGAGAAGGGTCTCAAGGCAGATGAGACCAACAATTTGTAATTACGCCACCTAGGTAGCGTTTTCCGATTGTTGGAACGATTAGCTGGCCGCCGCCATTTTGTGTGTTAAGATGGTGTCCTTGCCAGGAGTCAGGCTTTAAAATAGAAGTTCCAACCGGACGCCTAATTAAGACAATCAGATTCAGAATATATATATATATATATATATATATATATATATATATATATATATATATATATATATATATATATATATATATATATATGTGTGTGTGTGTGTGTGTGTGTGTGTGTTCTAATACACCTATTATTTGACCATCCGTAATTGGTAAATAAGAGGCACAGAGACATCAATATCAGTATGTTTTTATTCTCATAAAATAACGTACAGACAGAAACTACTTTTATTTTAAATAATTCCAAATGCCTCATATGTGTAAGGAGTGCTGGGCAGTTTTCATTTTCTTTTAGTTATTTTGGTTTATTGGTTCTCATTTAGTTAATGTATTTGTTATTTTCATTGGTTGCTTTTGGTTTTCACATTTCGTCTGTGTTCCGGCATTAGTTTTTGTGTCACGCATGTTCGACTCTTTGGTGTGAGCAATCGACTCATTAAAGTCTGATTCACTTACCCGCGCTTTCTGGATCCTTTCTGCATTACTGCACTTTGTTTTTTGCATTTGCGGACAGGCGTCTCACAGTATGCTTCTGCCCTCTGATTTACAATTGAACTCTTTTTAGGAAAAAAAGGAGGATGAAATTTTGTGTAGAAATAATCAGGATTTTAATGTTATTCTCCTAAATAATATAACAATTTCATGAGGTTATTGATCCAAATTTTTTTGTGTGGCTACGCAATGTAATAATGTGGGTACAAATTAGGACCAACGACAGTATTTCACAGGCACAAATGCAAAGTTTATACCTACACATTACTTTGAATTTATTAAAACACAGGTTTTGGCTGAATGCTCACATTTATGCAGGTCTAACTACCGCCCTTCCCAAGTCATCTTTGCTCTTATCTATGCAGCAGCTTTTAATACTGAATTTCTGCATACATAGACAGATGGATCACTATTGAAGGCCCATGT
Source organism: Corydoras maculifer (assembly GCA_019802435.1). Taxonomy (NCBI): domain Eukaryota; kingdom Metazoa; phylum Chordata; class Actinopteri; order Siluriformes; family Callichthyidae; genus Corydoras; species Corydoras maculifer. Next base: position 903,340 of record JAFMOD010000239.1, read on the forward strand.
CTGAAATGTGCGGCCTGCCAATGTAAGCATGATGGCTTAGTGTTTAGCAATTTCGCCTCTCAGCACTAGGGAGCCAGGTTTGAATCCTGAATCATGAGCTCTCATGTTCCTCCTGTGTCCACATGGGTTTTCTCTGGTTTCTCCAGTTTTTTCTAACAGTACAAAAACATGAATTCAAGGTAAATTGGCTGCTCTAAATTTCTCCTATATAGTGTGTGTGAGTGAGTGTTTGTGTACTGATAGATTGGCACTCTGTTCTGGGTGTATTTGCCAAGCGCCCAGTTTACCCTAACTAGAATTTAAAAATTTAAGAAATATAAAATAAAATAAAAATGATTAATTGAAATTTTAATATAGCAATGATATAAAAATATGGTAGCAGTTATATAAAAATATAGTAGCATAAGAAGCATAAAACATAAAATATAAAATAAAAACGAGTGTCTGTTGTTGTAGGTGGAGTTTAAGAGTTTTACAGCTTCTGGTATGAAGCTGTTTCTCAGGCTTATTGTTTTGTACTTAATGCTCTGTCACCTCCTGCTTGAGGCGAGCGTGACAAAAAGTGAGTGTACTGGGTGAATGGGGTCCTTCATGATGCAGAAGGCCCTTTTCCTGCATCTGGAGGTATAGATGTCCGTGGTCCGTAGGCTGACTCCAATAGTCCTCTGTACAGCCTTTACCACCCTCGGCAGAACTTTCCTGTCTGTGGCAGAGCAGCTTCCATGCCACACATCTGTAAAAGGAGGAGAGGACTGAGCTCCCGAGTCCGGCTCTCTTCAGTCTCCTAAGAAAGTAGAGCCGCTGGTGCGCCTTCCTGACTAAGGTGGAAGTGTTGGTGCTCCAGGTAAGGTTGTTGCTCAGATGCACACCCGAATATCTGTAGCTGGAGACCACTTCCACTGCAGAATCTCCAACGTCCAGAGGGAGGTGGCCGTGTCTGCCCTTTCTGAAGTCCACCATCATCTCCTTGGTTTTATTTATGTTGATTCAGAGGGTTTTTTTTCTGCACCAACCCTCCAGGTGTTCCATCTCCTGTATGTAGCCAGACTCATCACCGTCTGTGATGCAGCCAACCACTGCTTTGTCGTAAATTTCACAATATGACAGCCCGGATGGGTGGGCTCGCAGTCATATGTTAGTAGTGTAAACAGGAGGGGGCTCAGCACACGGCCCTGGGGAGAGCCAGTGTTGAGGATTATGGTGGAGGAGGAGGTGTTGTGGATCTTCACTGACTGCGGCTTGTGGTTCAGGAAGTCCAGGACCCAGTTGCAAATGGAATGGCTCAGTCCACAAAGATGGAGGAACCCTAGTAGAGGATAAAGCGGAAGATAATGGATGGATGGAGAGCTGACACATTATCGCTTATGTGACAAGAAATTCATGGCTATGGAGCAAGTAATGTGTCACGGCTGCCTTTAGATGGCAATAAAATACCAATATTGCCAAAGGCAGCATGAATAACTAAAGTGCTGCCTCCGAATGGCAGCAAGACCACATACAAAGTTAAAGGCCAAATTGATTAAACAAAAATGCATAAACAAAATAACTTCTGACCCATCTCATCCTGGACATTACATCTTTCAACCACTTCCCTCCGGCAGAAAGTTTAGGGCCATTAAAGCTAGCACAACCAGGCACACATTTAAACAGATTACAACATACAACTTACTACCTCTTGTAATATAATGCAAAATTGCACAATTGTACAACAGCATTTGTTTAACCATCCTTTCATACTGTAATTATCTGTAAATAATAACATACAGTACACTGTATTTTTTACATATATTCACAGTAACGTAACATTATATTTATATATATTTATATATATATATATATATATATATATATATATATATATATATATATACAGTATATATATATGGCGGCACGGTGGCATAGTGGTTAGCACGTTCGCCTCTCAGCGCTAGGGATTCACGGTTCGAATCCCCATCTGGGTGGAGTTTCCATGTTCTCCCCGTGTCTGCGTCTGTTTCCTCCGGGTTCTCCGGTTTCCTCCCACAGTCCAAAAACATGGATCAAGTCAATTGAATTCTTCAAATTGCCCCCTATAGAGTGTGTTTGTGTGGGTGAGTGTGTGCCCAGCGATGGATTGGCGCCCTGTCCTGGGTCAATCTGCCCAGCGCCCGAGACGTTCTCCCCTGGATGGGCATGGAGAGCCCCCCCGCGACCCTAATAGAGGATAAGCGGGAGATAATGAATGAATGAATATATATATATATATATATATATATATATATATATATATATATATATATATATATATGGGCGGCACGGTGGCTTAGTGGTTAGCACGTTCGCCTCTCAGCGCTAGGGATTTCTGGTTCGAAGTTCGAATCCCCATCTGGGTGGAGTTTCCATGTTCTCCCCATGTCTGCGTGGGTTTCCTCCGGGTTCTCCGTTTCCTCCCACAGTCCAAAAAACATGGAACAAGTTAATTGAATTCTTAAAATTGCCCCCTATAGAGTGTGTCTGTGTGAGTGAGTGTGTGTCCAGCGATGGATTGGCGCCCTGTCCTGGGTCTATCTGCCCTATACTGTATATATATATATATATATATATATATATATATATATATATATATATAAGAATTTATAAACCTTCCCACTTTCTTATTAACCTTTCACACACTCTTATAAACACTCCATATGTTTACTTTAGCATGGTCAGAATATTAGAAATAGTAAAAAGATTTGTAAAAAAAATGATTTGCTTGTTTCCAAAAAATAGTCCGAATAGAAGCATAGGACAATTATAAGTGGTCTCAGTACTGATACTCTTGTGAATGTTTATTTTCATTCTTGTCATAGTTTATTTTTATAAATTCAGAATTATTAACAGAATTTTAAAAAGGATTTGTAGAAAAGTTACATTAAAACATGGTCCCTTTGGAGAATGTGTTAACTAATTGGTAGATAATCAACAAATGTTGACTATAAAAAGGTCAATAAGACTAAGCCTTTATTTAATAACTTATTGCATTACCGTGTAAGGAAAGTAACAGAGCAATCAACAAAGGTCTGGATCAAATCCACAATATCTTGGGTCAATAATGGAAATCAGTGGAGATGTTTCTAAACCTAAAGAAACTGACATACAGTGGTGTGAAAAAGTGTTTGCCCCCTTCCAGATTTCCTGATTTTTTGCATGTTCTTCACACTGAAATGTTTTGTAACATCAAACCAATTTAAATAGTAGTCAAAGACAACACAGGTAAACACAAAATGCTATTTTTAAATGAAAGTTTATTATTAAGGGAGAAAATAATGACAGTAAAGACTCATCAATGAGGTAACAAGACCCAACAACAACATCCAAAGAACTGCAGACCTCACTTTCCTCAGTTAAGGTCAGTGTTCATGCCTCCACCATCAGAAAAAAACTGGGAAAAGTTCACTTTTCCCTTTTAGGAAAACATTCTGTTGTCCGATGAGACAAAAGTTAAACTCTTTGGAGGTGTGTGTCCCAGTACATCTGGCGTAAAAGAAACATTGCATTCCAGAAAAAAAATTATACCAACAGTGGTCTGGGACTGTTTTGCTGCATCAGGGCCTAAAAGACTTGCTGTGATAAATGGAACTATGAATTCTGCTATCTACCAAAATATCCTGAAGGAGAACATCCGAACATCTGTTCGTGACCTCAAGCTGAAACAAACTTGGGTTCTGCAGCAGGACAATGACCTCTGAATGGCTGAAAAAAAACAAAATGAAGACTTTGGAGTGACCTAGTCAAAGTCCTGACCTGAATCCGTTTGAGATGCTGTGGCATCACCATAAAAAGGTTGTTCATGCTCGAAAACCCTCCAATGTGGCTTAATTACAACAATTTTGCAAATATGAGTGGGCCAAAATTTTTCCAGAATGCTGTAAAAGACTCATTGCAAGTTATTGCAAACGCTTGGTTGCAGTTGTTGCTGCCAAGGATGGCCCGACCAGCTTTTGGGTTTAGGGGGCAATCACTTTTTCACACAGGGCCATGTAGGTTTGGATTTTTTTTCTCCCTTAAACACCTTTATTTAAAAAATAGCGGAATGCTGACGAAGAGCGGCGGAATGCAGACGGCGAGCGGTGGAACGCCGACGGCGTGTGGCGACCCACAGGGCGGATTACCGGCGGAGCAGAGCGGCTCGCGGAGCGGCACGGTAACGGCTAGCAGCGGAACACTGACGGCGCGCGGTGGCTCACTGGCCAGATTATCGTGGGGAGGAGCGGCTCGCAAGGTGGCATGCTGACGGCGAGTGGCGGAACGCCGGCGGCGAGCGGCGGAACACTGGCGGCGATCGGTGGTGAGAGACGACATGCTAGCGGCGCGGAGCGGCTCACTAACCGGGCATAGCGGCTCGCTGGCGGCGCGGGACGGCTCGCAGGGTGGATGATCGATCCGAGGACTGCGAGGCGGGTTGCTCACGACGCGGGCCACGCGGAGTGGTTCGCTTTGCTAGCGGCCCGAAGTGGATTACCGGCGGAGCAGGGCGGCTCACGGAGCGGTTCGCTGCCGGCGTGCAGCGGCTCACAGACGGCTCATAGCGGCTCACTGACGGTGTGCGGCAGCTCGCTGATGACTTGCAGCGGCTCGCTGACAGTGCGGAGCGGCTCTCAGGGTGGATCATTGGTCCAGAGGCTGCGAGGCAGATTGCTCACGGCGCGGACCGGCTCATGGAGCAAAGCAGCTCGCTGATGGCGAGCGGTGGGAATCCTGACCCAGGGAGAACCTACCTTAGAAGGCTGCCTTGAAATGGCAGGCCGAAGTAAGGCAGTCATCCCCGGCGGCCACTAGGCTCTCAGCCCACCTCCGCGTGGGACCCAGGAGTCTGGAGAGGAAGAACAGCACCCTCTCCCTGTCCGATAGCTCCCGACTGGTCACTTTTTCAAACACCTTGCGACTGCCGATGATGTTCCGTCGCAAGTTGCTGGAAGCTTACACGGAACAGAGAGAGGGAGCACAATCTCCCCATACTCCAGGACGCGGTCGATAACCCTCATTGTAAATGCTCACAAGGAGGGAGGATGAAAAATATAATGGCGAGTCTAGCACCGATGTTAAGCAGCTAATGCTGCAGACGGAGGAAGGGCTAATTGCGGGGCTAGCACCTAGCTAATATAGCTAACACTGCAGCCGGAGAAGCAGCTATTGGCGGGGCTAGCGCCGAGGTAATGCAGCTAAATGCTGCAGCAACAGCTAACTGCGGGGCTAGCGCCGAAGTAATGCAGCAACCTGCTGCAGCCAGAGAAACGGCTAATCGCGGGGTTAGCGCCGAGCTAATGCAGCAAACGCTGCAGCCAGAGAAGCGGCTAGTGGCGGGGCTAGCGCCGAGGTAATGCAGCTAAATGCTGCAGCTGAAGCAACAGCTAATGGCCAGGCTAGCGCCGAGGTGACACAGCTAATGCTGCAGCTGGAGAAATGGCTACGGACCCGACTGCCGGGGTGGACTGACGAAACGGGATACATGGCAGCGGGGAATAATAAAAAAAAAAGAGGCGCTGGACTGGACTTTGCTGGTGTGGGAGGCCAGCATTCTGTTACAAAGGGGGGGCGCACTGAACACAAACATAGCACCTAAACAACCCAACATAACTTAAGCAATGCTGGCCTGCTGACTCAGGGCGCATGCGCTCTTTAAGTCTAGTCAGCAGGCCGTATGTGACTAGGTAGGACCCAATCCCAGCTCACCGGGATGGGCGACCAAATGTCACAATGGGGAGGCGCAGTCCGTCCAAAGGCGGCACTGCGCGGTGCGAACCCCCCAAAACAACCGGGGGCAGGGCCCCCCGGAGAGAAAAAAACAAAGGGGGACCCGGTGAGGACACAACAGCGGTGAGACCTGTCGAGGGCGCAAAGTCGGCGAGATCACATTGAGGGCACGAGGGAGACGTGGCCTTCTGAGGGCGGCGAACCGGCAAGGCTCATCCAACTCGCGGGGGCGATGCAACCCCTTGTGAGTGCGAGGGAGGCGTGACCCCTTGAGAGCACGGAGGTAACGTGACCCTTTGGGAGCGCAAGGGCGACGTGATCCTTTGAGGATGCGTGGGCGCCGTGACCCTTTGAGAATGTGGGGACGCCATGACCCTTTGAGAGCACGAGGGCGACGTGACCCTTTGAGGATGCGGGGAAGCCATGACCCTTTGAGAGCGCGAGGGCGACGTGACCCTCTGAGGATGCGGGGACGCCGTGACCCTTTGAGAGCACGCAGGCGACGTGACCCTTTGAGGATGCGGGGACGCCGTGACCCTTTGAGAATGCGGGGACGCCGTGACCCTTTGAGAGCACGAGGGCAGCGTGATCCTTTGAGGATGCGGGGATGCCGTGACCCTTTGAGTGCGCGAGGGCGATGTGACCCTTTGAGGATGCGGGGACGGCGTGACCCTTTTAGAGCGCAAGGGCGACGTGACCATTTGAGGATGCGGGGACGCCGTGACCCTTTGAGAGCGCGAGGGCAACGTGACCCTTTGAGAGCGCGCCTTGCTTGCTCCAGAGAGGAGAGCTGACTGTTTTGAGCGGGAGGAAGACTGTTCAGAGTGGGAAGTGGATGGTCCCGAACAAGGGGCAAACAGTCCAGCACTGGCCAAATAAAGTGAGGCAGTCATCCCTGGTGGCCACTAGGCCCTCGGCCCACCTCCGCGCAGGTCCCAGGAGTCGGGAGAGGTAGAACTGCACCCTCTTCCTGTCCGACAGCTCCCGACTGGTCACCAATTCAAACACCCTGCGACAGCCGACAATGTACGGAAGCGGCTTCAAAGCCACCCCGTCGCAGGGTGCCGGAAGCTTGATTGGAGCCGAGAGAGGGAGCACGATCTCCCCATACTCCGGAATGCGGTCAATTCCCCTCATCGCTCATCAACCTCTGAAGAGGGAGAAAAAGCAAAACCTAATGGCGGGGCTAGCGCCAAGCTAATGTAGCCGATACTGCAGCCGGAGAATAAGCTATTGGCGGGACTAGCGACGAGCTAAAGAAGCCGATGCTGCAGCCGGAGAATAAGCTATTGGCGGGGCTAGCGCCGAGCTAAAGAAGCCGATGCTGCAGCCGGAGAATAAGCTATTGGCGGGGCTAGCGCCGAGCTTAAGCAGCCGATGTAGCAGCCGGGGAATAAACTATTGGCGGGGCTAGCGCCGAGTTAAAGTAGCCGATGTAGCAGCCAGAGAGTAAGCTAATGGCGGGGCTAGAGCCGAGTTAATGCAGCCGGAAACAGCGGCTAATGGCGTGGCTAGCGCCGAGTTAAAGTAGCCGATGCTGCAGCTGGTAAAAATGCTATTGGCGGGGCTAGCGCCGGGTTAATACAGCCGGGATGCCGCAGCCAGAGAGCACGCCACTGGCGTCCAAAGAAGCGGCGAAACTAGAACCGACTGCCGGGGCGGACCGAAACACGGGAAACGCGGCAGCGGGGAATAATCAAAACAAGGGGGGCGCTTACCCGGACGAGAACTCCTGGACTTTGCAAGGTTGTGAGGCCAGCATTCTGTCACAATGGGGGGGGCGCAGTCTGTCCAAAGGCGGCACTGTGCGGTGCGATGTTGTGGGAAGGAGCGAGCCAGGCGACCAGGTAAGTAGTAAAAAAATATTTAATAAATGAAAAGAAAACATCCGAACCTAGAGGGCACGCGTCGCCAAACGCAAACAAAGCACACTTGACCCTAAAGTAACGTAAGCATATGCAAATACATACACATAAAAACATACAATGCTGGCCTGCTGACTCAGGGCGCATGCGCACTCAAGTGTAGTCAGCAGACCACATGTGATTAGGTAGCACCCAATCCTAGCTCTAGGGGATGGGCCCTACCTACAGGAACCCCGAACAGCCAAATGCCGAAAACAAAAACAGGGGGGAGTGGCCTAACACTCCCAACCCTGACACCAAATAGCAAACCAAGGAAATCAGGGGGGAGTGGCTTCGCCTTCCCAAGCCTGACAGTTGTCGTTGACTACTATTTAAATTGGTTTGATTTTCTGAAACATTTCAGTGTGACAAACATGCAAAAAATCAGGAAATCAGGGGGCAAAAACTTTTTCATACCACTTTACAAATGAACATTACATGTAACAAGGAAAAAAGAAAAGTGAATCTGACAATTTCCTTTGTTGCAATAACTGATAATCCACACCATACTACTGTGCCATGCAGTCCACCGTGACAGAAAATCCTGATAGCTTCTACAAAAAGTGTTTTTGTTATAAAGCATCAGCTTTTTGAGAGATGGAGCTGTTTGATTTTCTTAACACATAATTTTAAATCTTTATTAAACAGTTAAAAGTATTTTTATTATTATAATTAATTTCCAGTTTACCTTATTTTAAATTAATGTGCATAGATTACAAATTTGGTTATCAGTTTTATATTGATAAATTGATAGATTGTTAAAATTGCTTTTGTTTCATCACATGATCTGGTTTAAGTTTATATGCTTTCCGTTTCCGTTCCATCTTTAGACCGGCATTGTTTTGTTGCCCCATGTTGTTTGATTCCCTGTGTCATACTGTTTTGACTCAGGTGAATCATTAAGCGACTCACTGACCTGCGCTTCCTAGGTCCTTTCTTATTTTTTTGCTACATCGGTCACGTGCCTGACAAAAATTCTGTAAATAATTTAGATACGGGAAGCTAACAGGGCTTATCATCTACCAGGGTGGGAATGAATGACTGATGCTAAACATTAAATAATTAAGACTATATACATTAATATGTACATTTAAACATGGTTAAGTCAACACATTGCCCAGCGATAGATTGGCGCCCTGTCCTGGGTGTATCTGCCCAGCGCCCGAAATGTTCTCCCCTGGATGGGCATGGGAAACCCCCCATCCCTGCGACAATAATATAGGATAAGGCGGAAGATAATGAATGAATGAATGAATATTTGGCTTGTGGCGGCACGGTGGCTTAGTGGTTAGGACGTTCGCCTCTCAGCGCTAGGAATTCCCTGTTCAAATCCTAATCTGGGTGGAGTTTCCATGTTCTCGCCGTGACCGTGTTGGTTTCCTCCGAGTTCTCCGGTTTCCTTCCACAGTCCAAAAACTTGGACCAAGTCAACTGAATTCTCCAAATTGTCCCCTATATAGAGTGTGTCTGTGTGAGTGAGCGTGTGTCCAGCGATAGATTGGCGCCCTGTCCTGAGTGTATCTGCCCAGTACCCGAGACGTTCTCCCCTGGATGGGCATGGTTAGTATTAGGTCACTCCAAGTTGATTTAGTTTGACTTTGTTGCTTTTTTTTTTTAACTGAAAAATTAAAATAACGTGCAAATGTTTGTTGTTTCCTTAATCTGCACTGTTCTTTATTGACTGCTTGATTGTAATATTTGAAAATACGTTCCTGTTATTGTTTTATTTTATCATCAATTTATTGAAATTATACTGTGGTATGTCTGCTATTTATATTTTTCTTTCATAAAAACAAAATTAAATATTTTACCTTTTTTTTTTATATGTAATGCTTGAAATACTGATAAACATTTAGAAAACACCTTTTTGTGAAACACCATATTCACTATTTTTGGCACCGATTTTCATTTTGCAATGCAGCACTCCAGCAAACTGTTTAATTATGCATAATTAGGTTTAGACAAAATTTACAAGTTCAAGTAATTTTCTTAGTGTTATAAGCCGATTTAGCTAGTTGAACACAATTTTTTCTAAGATTTTAGAGACAAAAGGAAGGTTTAATATTGGTCTATAGTTGAAAAGTTTTAGAGGATCCAAATTAGGTTTTTTAAGTAATGATTTAAAGACTGCACACTTTACATTTTTTTGGGACATTTTAAGTGCTGAATTTATAATGTTTATTAAAGGCTTCGTAATATTTGGTAGGAGGTCTTTAAGCAGATTTGTAAGTATTGGGTCTAAACAGACAGGATGTTCTCTTTGTGTAATTAATGAGACAAGCTCTTTTTTAGATATGGGGTTAAAGGTATTCAACTCTTGTACTACATAATTTTTCTGTAACATTAGATTGTTCAGTAACTGGTGAGTGTTGATTATTATTGTTAGCTGCATAGAAGTAAAACCTAATTTAAAATTTACATTCCATGTTTCTGTTAATGTCACGAGTTGTCGGGTGCGCGCTGTCCGGAGGAAGTGCAGGAAGCGAGCCAGGCGACCAGGTAAGCGAACAAAACTGTTTATTTACAGAAGGCAGCGGGAACGCCGCTGCAGGCACGACGGGACGTGCCGGGAGAACAACGCGAATATATATAAATAACGGCGGGAAGGCGCCGCTGAAGGCACGGCGGAACGTGCCGAGATACACAAACAAAACAAACCACAAACGCAGACACCCGATGTGACAACATAAGCCCCAGCTTAAGCTAATGCTAAAGCTAATGCAAATGCAAATGCTGACCTGCCGGCTGACGTGAAACCACCTGCTTAAGACACCGCCGGCAGGTCACATGTGATCAGGTAGGACCCAATCCCCGTACGAGCGGATCGGGCCCTACCTACGGAAGCCCTACGAGGCCAAACCCGAAACACGGGTGACAGGTGGGAGTGGCCCAGCCCTCCCAACCTGACAGTTAAAACATTAGAAAACTTATTTTAATTTTGCAAATAATTGATCAAAAAACAAGCATGTATAGGATAAACATTAATGTCCCAGTAGTTCTACTTGTGGAAGGCAATTGTTTACTCTTGCAAGGGCAGAATATTAACAGAAAATTTTAAAGGGTTTGTGGAAAAGTTACATAAAATTATGCTCCCTTTGAAGGGTGTGTCAACTAATGTGTCAGCAGTCAACTTGACAAATAATCAACAAAAGGATAACTATAAAAAAGTGTTCAACTTGTTAATTTCGCTATATATCTTAGCATTATTGTATTACTATATAAAAAAGTAAATGAGTAATGCTTTAAAAGTGATAGGTTGGAAGGATAGAAGTAAGGAAACAGTTTAAATCCTTGATGGTAGGCGGAGTGTTTTTTTGTACACCAGGGGCAATATAACTATAGACAGTAACATTTGAAGTGAAGTAGAACAATGTTTCTTTGCTTTTTGTTATTACTAAATGTTTTCCCAAATGGTAAGTAAAATACACACATAGATTTATCATATAATTATGGGAAAAAAAATCGTTGTGGGTGTTGTATTGAGTAACATCGTATTGTGAGATAATTATTTTGTCTTTTTAAATTATGGAACACTAATTTCATGCAATTTTTTTCTGTCTTTATAGGAAAGGCTGCTGATATTACACCAGATGAAAACTCTATAAATTCAGAGAAAGGCACTAAAATCACACTCTCTTGCACATATGAGGGATCACCATATAGTCTGCACTGGTATCAACAAAGGTCTGGATCAAAGCCACAATTTTTGGCATTAATTATTGAAAATACTGGAACTGTTACTAAACCTAAAGAAACCGACATACGAGTAAACATTACTCGTAACAAGGAAAAAAGAAAAGTGTATTTGACAATTTCCTTTGCTGCAGTAACTGATTCTGCACTATACTACTGTGCCATGGATCCCACTGTGACAGGAAATCCTGAAAGCCTCTACACAAATGTTTTTTGTTGTAGAGCATCAGCTTTTTGAGAGATGGAGCTGCTTGCACTTTTCCTAAGACAGAATCATAAAACTTTATTAAACACTTAATATACGTATATTACTATTAATGACCAGTTTACCTAATGTTTATTTTACATGATAAAATGTTATATATATTAAATACATCTAAGTTCATTATTGAAATAGAAAAAAATTACAGGTAATGGACAAAATGGCAACAAAAAAAACACCAATAAAACAAAACCCAGCAGCTTAAAATAAGAAGGAAAACTAAAGAATATAATGTCACCTAAAACAACAAACCTGAAAACTTTTTAAAGATGTGTGTAATAAAATGTATTGCTACAAAAATAACTACTTAGATGACACATAAGGGGCCACATAATGGATTGACCATGGATGGACCTGGGACTGTTTTGTTTAAGAGCTGAATGTTGTTTCCTGATTTTCCTTGTTTGTGTTAATTAACTAATTCCTCAGTTTTGTTCCTTTTTAGTTAATTAACATTAGCCTTGTTTTAGTATTTAGCTCATTATGTTTATTGGTCACATGTCTGTTCTTTTGGTTATGTTTGGCCTTTGGCCTCATTTTAGAGGTCACCAGTTATGTGGCATGTAAGTTCTGTCTTGGTTTGTTTATGCCTGCTATTAATAAAGTTCCTTTGTTTTGACCACTACCTGGTGTTCTGTGTGTGTTACTTCACTGCTTACCCTGACGTAGGCATGACAGAATGATGCAAAATACTTATTAAAATATTAAATATTATTTTTTTTATTTATTATTATGACTATATACATTAACGTATACACTTAATCATATAAAACCCATTAAAATATGCTAATTATACCTGGATGTACTCTCCTTTATATATTATCAATAAACAATTTTGTTAATTAAATGTTGTCTAAACTTGTAAATGCAACTTTGTTTCCAACCAACAGAAGTTTGTGTGAATGAGAGTGGTATAGCATTAAATAGAACTCGCTAATGAGTTTCAGATCTAGGATTGAGCTGAGCTCCTCTGGGCCAACCACTCCCAATCCATCAGGTACCTTGAAAATCCATGAAAATAAATAATAATGACAAAAAAGACAGGGAGAAGAATTAAATTTTGGAATTAGAATTAATCCAGGTGGTGTCTAAAGGCCCAGCTATAAATAGTTATAAAAAATAAATATTTTAAAAAAATAACAAGAATATGGGAGAGATGCACAATCTGCATGCCAATGCACGTTTCCTTACACTTTTAGAATGGCCTTTTTTTGAACCTGGAATCCCAATCGCAGTGAAGTGAATAGGCTAACCACTAAGTTTTACACTCGCCTACCTAGGATTAAAGCGGCTGCGCATAAGAAGCACAGAGCCGCCGTGCTTTAACGCGCTAAAAGGAGCCAGGCATGCAGGTAGCAGAGAAACTGATTTATTTAAGGGTGTAGTGACACCACAAAAACAAAGGTACATACGACAAGTGAACATAAAAAGGAACGACGTGCACGGAGGACAAGGAACGAAGGAAATATATACAAAGGACATCTGACCACGTGCACAAAACCAACCAATGAACAGAATAAGATAATTAACTAAACTAAAGACCACCAATGAAAGTAAATTAACACAAACAGGCACAGAACAGAACATAACAAAGGAAACAGGTGCCCTAGGCACCTGTTACACTAAGTCACCATGTGTGGTTTTCAACAATTGAAAAAACTAAAACAATTAAAAAATTATAACAATGGGAAAACCATACAAGTCCACTGAGGGCATTCTACAAGACTGTCAGTCAAAAAGAAATCTAGGTTCCATCCAGTAATCGTTGTAGCCGCAGTGCTTCGGTAGAGTCATGGATGAAGTGCTGACACCTCCAGTAAATTGGCAACGCCTCAAAAGAAAAAAAAAAGCAAGAAAAGCAGTTAGTTAATAAAGCACAGCATTTGAGGAATAACCAGAGTTGTGATTGACATATTGCATCATGTAACTGGTATAACTGACTAGAGCTGTATAATTAAAGGGAAGGAAACTGCAGACTCTACTTAGTCAACTTGGTGAGGCCAGGGATAAGAAATGTCACTGATGGGCTTGTCCAACTGTAATAAGGAACCCTAGACTGAAACCACTGAGTCTTCGGTGGCATAGATGGGAATGTCCCACTTGGAGGCGATGCACACATCCTGGTCGAGTGGAGGTGAGGCGTCTGGGATGAGCTGAGGAGAGGCGTCCGGGACGAGCTGAGGAGAGGCGTCCCAGCGACGTAGAGCTTGGTCCCAGTGACATAGAGCACGGTCCCAGCGACGTAGAGTGCACTCCAGTGACATAGAACACGTTCCCAGCAATGTGGAGCGCAGTCCCAGCAATGTAGAGCATGGATCCAGCAACGTAGAGGAGGTCTTCAGCAGTGCTAGTGTGGGTAAGCCTCTGCTCGGCCCAGCCGCCTCACCTTGGGACGAACAGAGGAGAGGAGAGGCGTACGGACGAACGGAGGCGCTCTGAGCACTGACAGGAAAGTCAGGAGGGCAGGAATGATGAAGAGGACAAAGCCAAGGGGGACACACAGAGGCAGGAACGGTCGGAAGCTGAAAATTAGCCTGTGGTTTCCAAGGTACGGTGGTAAACCCCTAGGTTTGTAAATGTACTCATCATACAGGTCCTGATCCCAAAGGGCTGCCATACTGCTGTCACAGCCAACTATTAAACACCTGTTAGGAAGGACTGCGATCATACTATTGTACCCTGTCTAAATTTCCTGGGTGTAGATACTGTCACGACTGCCCCTAGAGGGCGCAAGGGCTCACTAGACCTGGGTCAGACGGCGCTACTTACTGTAGGCCGGAGGTGGCAGAAAAAACCAAACAGGGAAGATGTCCGTAACCAAAGACCAAGGAATTTATTAATAAACATAAAAGGGATCAATACAAAACTGCCACAATATGAAAACAAAAGGGAAACCAAAGAGAACTTAAGTCATAAGTAAACGAAAAACCTACAGAACTGAAAAATAGACGCGCATAAACCAAACCATCTGGCAACCAGAAAACACTGCATAGTATGTTAACCCTGGCAACCGGGAAAATAGCTCCAACTGCCTGGTACCGTACAAACAGGGAACAGCGCTAAGCCTAGAATCTGGCAACCGAGGGCCAGCTCACTAGTCGTGCAGACAAGAGCCTATCGAGCAAAGGCAAACAAAAAGCACAGGACATGCACACAGATTATCGAATTATCAAGCTTTAACACAGTGTTAGAAGCTTTGTTAATTTTGTCCTTGGGTACAACTATTATTAACTTAGTTTTATCAGAATTTACCTGTAGGAAGGTTTTTGACATTCACATTTTAATGCAGTCCTCAAGCTTACTGATTGAACGAACATCATTAGGGTTAGCTGAAATGTATAACTGTGTATCATATGCACAAGAGTGGAACAAATTCCATGTTTATGAATACTTAATCCTAATAAAAGCATATATATGACAAATAGGAGTGGTCCCAGAACTGACTCTTTTGGAACATCATATTTAACTTTAGCAAGATCATTGAACAAGATAGCAAGAACATTGATTGTTAACACAGGTGAACTGATACCGATCTGTCAGGATTTAAACCACTGGCATGCAGATCCTGTAATGCCCACAGTGTTTTCTAATCCATCCAGTAAGATTTTATGATTTATAGCAGGGGTCTCAAACTCAAATTACCTGGGGGCCACTAACCAGGCTGCGTTTTCGATGAGGGGACAGATTAAAGAATTGCAACAAAAAGTAGCGGGAAAATGGGAAACTTTTTATATAATAACTATGTATACATGTTGTAATTCAAATACATTTTGTACATTGAACATTCAAATATACTTTGTGTTTGCTCAGTGCTTGCTACCAGAAACTTGACAGTGCTTCTTCTGACACAAATGAGCCACATTTGATTTAAGTGAGTTTGCAGTGGACAATCTGATGATGGACTGGAGATGGGCATCGATCAGTCTGGATCTGTGCTTGGATTTATTAAATTTTACAGTTGAGGAGTTTTTCCACACACATATATGTACTTTTTTTCCAAGTCAACTTTTATTTTATTTTTTAAATTTTCGAAAGTGACATTTTTGCTAACAAAATGTTTTTGCTGTAAATGGTGAGTGCATGCGTAGCGTAGTGTCACATCCACTTTACCTTCTGTACCTGCTATTCCTGCTATTGAGTTCTTCTCCAGAGTTCTGATTACTACTTCTATCTTCTATCTCGCTGTTCGGTTGGGTTGGCTGTTAGTGTCTGATCTTCGGTAATGCGCTCTCCTTTCTTCTGTTCTATGGATTACCTCTCTTGAGAGTTCGGTTTCCCAAGTGTTAGCGATCAACTTCATCGTGGCGTTACACCATCAGTACGTTTACTGGGGTTTTAGCGCTGTTTTCAATAAACCAGTTGTAGAATGTTGTGCTGTAACATGGGCACTATGCCTAAGGTATGCGTTGCGGGAGGACGAATAAAGGTGTGAGAGATGTACGATACATGTGGAAAAGAGTAAAGAGATTCGGAGTTCCTATCACTACACGAGTCTGTGTCTTTCATTACCACCAGCGACACAAAAAAAACATCTACACCAGTGACTGTTATAGTGTTCATCGACTTTGACTTTGTTTCTGAGTACAACCCGTTACACGTAGAGACGTGCAGCTTACGAGTGGGTTAGGCTTACTGCAGCAGGCGCTAATCACCAGGCAACGCAGCGTATTTTTACAAAATAAAGACAAAACACAAACACCACATTACAAATTAAGATAAAACATAAAAAATAACATAATAATGTATAAATAATTAAACCAAATTGCGGGCCAGATTATTATTATTATTATTATTATTATTATTATTAATGCTTACTTTGTTAACCCTTAAGGGCCGGAGGTGGCCCGCAGGCCGGCACTGGTCTATAGTATCAAAAGAACTAAGATATAATAAGACAAAAAAAGAGATTTGGTTGTTAAGTCATTAACTACTTTAATTAATGCTGTCTCGGTGCCATGGTGAGAGCTAAAATCTGACTGATACTGATGAATGTTTTTAGTTAGAAGATGGCTACTCAGCTGGTTAAACACAATTTTTTTTAGAAAAAGATTTTAAAGACAAAAGGATGCTTTGATATTGGTCTATAGTTGGACAGTATTAGAGGATCCAAATTAGGTTTTTTGTGTTCTGTGAAAAGAAAAAATCTACTACTTTGTCTGCAACCTCCTGTCTACAGTAAGTATTTTTTTAGAAACAGATTTTAAAGACAAAAGGATTGTTTGATATTGGTCTATAGTTGGACAGTATTAGAGGTTTTTCCAAATTAGGTTTTTTAAGTAATGGTTTTAAAATGGCACACTTAAAATTTTTCGGGACATAGCCTATTTTAACTGATCAATTAATAATGTTTATTAAAGGCTCTGTAATATTTGGTTGAAGGTCTTTAAGCAGATTTGTAGGTATTGGGTCTAACAGACTTAACAGGATGTTGTCTTTGAAAGTGTAAATAATGAGACAAGCTCTCTTTTAGGGTTAGAAATCATTGCTGCTGAACTGTGAGTGAACCTGTGAATCTGATTCAGTAGCACTCAGAGTTAGTTAGTTCAGAGTTAGTTAGGCAATGGTACTAAAAAGACATCTTTAGTTGTCTTAATTCAGAGTAATATTTAGTCTTAGTTGCATTAAGTGCATGTTTATACTCAGTCATGCTGAAAGCCTCTAATTTATTTTGTCTCTATTTACGCTACATGGTTTTTGTAGTTTGTTTTATGGAGCGTGTTTGATCATTGTACCATTTAACAAGTCTTTTATCTCGAATTCATGTTTGGATATTTAGCTGTGCTTTAAAGTTCATCTTGTCCTGATGCTGGTTTAATGTTTAATTCAGGGAAAAGTTATAGGAATGATGCAGAAGTAGAGGGAAGAGCTATGTGCTTCATATTGTATCTGTAACTGGATCTGTGTCAAAGTCTAAATTGTAGGTTTTTAACCAATGATCAGAGATGATCTCACTTTGTGGAACAATTGTTTAATTATTAATGTCAATACCACGTGATAAAAGGAAGTCTAATGTATGTTTATGGCAATGTTTTTCACAACCACACTCTAAATGATACTCATGAAATCGAGGATGTAGTCAAAAGATAATTAAAATGAGTCTATTGGGTTGTTAAAGTGAGCATTAAAATTACCAACTATTAAGGCCTTGTCTGAGGAGACCACTATGTTAGAAAGAAATTCACCAAATTTTTTAATAAAATCTGTACATGGGCCTGAGGGACCGTAAATGGTAAAAAGTTGCATTAACTTGGATTTCTTCTTCAATGAAGATAAAATGCTTATGTTGAGTACAAGAGCTTTGAAGGATTTTGACTCGTACTTATTATTAGGTCTAAGACATGGTTTACGAGCATAATTATAACCAGGTGGAGAGGCATTGTTTAATACTAAGTATTCATTGATCCTAATTCAGGTTTCTGTAAGACTAATTATTTCTTGGGGCGGCACGGTGGCTTAGTGGTTAGCACTAGGGATTCCCAGGGATTCCCTAGGGATTCCCAGATCGAATCCCCATCTGGGTGGAGTTTCCATGTTCTCCCCATATCTGCGTGGGTTTCCTCTGGGTTCTCCGGTTTCCTCCCACAGTCCAAAAATATGGATCAAGTCAATTTAGTTCTCCAAAATTGCCCTATACAAAGTGTGTATGTGTGCGTGTCTGTGTGAGTGAGTGTGTGCCCAGCGATGGATTGGCACCCTGTCCTGGGTGTATCTGCCCAGCGCCCAAGATGTTCTCTCCTGGATGGGCATGGGGAACCCCCCCGCGACCCTAATATAGGATAAAGCGGAAGATAATGAATGAATGAATGAATGAATGAATTATTATTATATTACTTGAACTAGAGCTGATTTTGATGAGAGTGACCTAATGTTTAATAACCCAAGTTTTAACCTGAAAGTGCTTCTTACATTACTAAAGTTTATTTCTCTCGGCTTAACAAAGCTAGACTGCACATATGTGTCTACACGCTGCACATATTGAATTGAACTGCATGTGTTTTTGCAGTATTGCTTAACATCAGGTAGTGCTATGAGTTATTGTGTATTGATGCATACTGATGTTTCTGAACACATTGGATTGACTAAAATAAAACTTGATACGGAATCACTAAACACAAACAGCTTGTCAAACAAACATAGACTCTGTGTGTTTTTCTAATTAGTAAACGTTGTTCCATGAAATGAGTCAGAAATTAAATGTCTGGAACAGTAACAAATTAACTAATTCATGCTTTTATAACCTTAAATTTAGATTGTTGTGACATGACATGAACTACAACTTGTTTTAAATGCTGCATCCAGAGTTTTGACTAGAACCAGAATGTTTGATCACATTAGCCCAGTGTTAAATATGCACTGTTATCTACCTTTTGAGCTCATAGGGGTGGTACTTTACTTTTATCTCTGCTGAGTTTTATGGCCATCATTATTTAAAACATTATCAGAAATTAAACAAGAAGCTGAATTACCAACAAATATGAAAACCGCAAGCATCTCCCTTCATCTTAAAACAAAGACCCCACTCTACCATCCAGTTACAGACGCTTATTACCAATGAATACAGACACAAAAATAATAACCAATTATTAACCCACCAAAAACACTCAAATTCAGGCCCAATCTATACACATCTCATTTAAACATTACAGTAAATCATATAATCCAAAACAAGATAAACAGTAAATATTTTGGTATATATGTTAATGTATATATGTTTGTTACTTTTCTTTTTTTCCCTTTTTTTTATTTTTTTATTTTTTTATTTTTTCTCTTTTGCTCTCTACCTTCTCTCCATTTTCTGCTTCCCACTCTCTGGTCTATCTTGTTCCATCCAAACCCACCATCCACCCCAACCATTTAAGAATAAAAATTTTAATATCCCTTTATTAATCACAACTCAAGGTTGGGGTTGCGAAGCAGGATTAACGATAATGTACACATTGGCACATCAGAGACTTGAGAGCTTCAGATCAGCCCCTAATGCCCTTACAACTAAATGGTTTACCATGTCCATCCAGAGGATGAATACACCCAGGACAGGCCATTAATCAGACTCACTCACTCACCCAGACAAACTATATACAGGAAATTTAGATGGGGACAAATTTAGAGCAAATTCAATCCATGTTTTTGAAATGTGGAAGAAAACCGCAGAATACGGAGAAAATCCACACAGACACAGGGAGAACACAGAAACCATACCTAGATTTGGATTTGAACCTGGATCCCCAATGCTGAGTGGCGGGTGTGTTGCCACTATGTCGCATGCTGCCCCAAATCATATTTCCTTATTTCTAAATGTTTTCCTGTGTTCAGTTTAAGTTGACCTACAAAACATGATTTCACTGTCACGTGGCACGCTCACTTACGAGGTGGAAATTTGTAAGATCTCAGAGTAGAACGAACTGTCAGACTATGTTTATCCTTCTAACCAAAACCATGTTGCCTGCTTTTTCTTTGTACATTTGGCTTTTTCTGGGTGAGTAAAGATGAATTAATTTAGTCTATTTTGGATGTGTATTGTTAAATAACATTTTATTTATATCTATTTATAGATTTATTGAACACAATGTTTGCTAAACCTATTATCTGTTGTTTAAATCTATGACAGATTCATCTATGGCAGTGGATCCAATAGTGTCACTGCTTTCAAGTGAAATAACTGCTGTTGATGGTGATTATGTTAAACTTTCCTGCAGCTACAAAAACTTTGCATCAGTTGTTGATAGTCTTCAGTGGTACAGACAATATAAAAAATCTAAACCTGAGTTCCTTCTATACATCCTACCAAGTGGTACTATGAGTCCAACCAGACCACTGCATATGTCTGCTGAAAATAATGATAAACAAGTGCATCTGATCATATCTCCTGCTTCACTGTCAGACTCTGCAACATACTTCTGTGCCCTGGTGCCCACAGTGACAGAAAACTTAAATACACTGTACAATAACTGCGGTATGTTACTTAACACTTCACGATGCAGGTCACAGTTCCAAGTTAGGTAAGCCCTATGCAGTCTAATAAAGAATTCCGTGAATAATCATTATTAATCAAGTAAAAACATTTTTTATTTTATTATCTCGTGTTTTAATTATCTGGAGAGGTAAAACAATACCCTCTCCCTGCCAGACAGCTCCGGACCGGCAACACAATTTAAATAAACCCTGTCAAATGAAACCAGAAGCTCACAGGGAGAGTAGGGGTGAAAATGTATTTCCACAGATTTAAGAATGCAGTCAATAACCCCCATGTCTACACCAACCGAGGAGAGAAAATGAAACCAATAGTCAAAGAAAAAATGCCTAGGAGCTAAGCTCAGCTAGGAAATTGAAACTAAAGGTGCTCACTGAAAACTGAGACTCAGGAGCTGAACTGCTCGATGCAAGAAGATGGAGCGTAATGACTGAGCAAGCACCAGTCTACTCAACGCAGGAGCTGAAGCCGTAAAACCAAGAAGCTAAATGCCGATGGGGCTAGTCAAGCTTATGCAGCATGGAAGCTGCAGCCTGAGGGAAAAAAAAAAAAAAAAATATATATATATATATATATATATATATATATATATATATATATATATATATATATACTGGCGGGGCTAGGGCCGAGATAGGGCGGCCTGGAGCCGCATCATCCATCCCAAGATAGAGCTACACATAACCGTGTCAAACACGCTGTATGGAGTCAGGCAACCAGGTAAGCGTATAGCGACCGGACATCATGTAACGAAAATAATAAATGCTGGTCTGCTGACTAACACAAAAGCGGAAGCATAAATAACAGGAGGCAGACCACATGACCACGAAGAGAACCAATAACGAGAAACAGTTAAAGTGAGAACCAATATCTGCAGTTTTGTTGAGAAATTTATATATATGTGGAAATTTAGATATATGAGAAAATTTAACATCAGGTTGTGTTCTGAGTTATTGATCCATGTTTTGAGTATCGATGCATTTACATTTTACATTTAGTCATTTGGCAGACGCTTTAATCCAAAGCTACTTACAAATACTAATTTGTTGATTTAAAAATGCCAATGCTTCAAACTCCATAATGCAAAAGAAGAGCACAGGAATACAAAATACAGTGCAGAGTCAAAGTCTTAAAGTTTGTAATAAAACATAACGCTTCATGATAATCTGAATCTAATGCATGTTAAGCATCAGCTTTACTAATTTGAGTTTTAATATGTGAACAAGTTTTTGATATATGATGTTTAAAATATAAGCAATTGTCAATTAAAATACCAAGATATTTAGGAGAATCGAATTCTCCAAATTACCCCATATGAAGTGTGTCTGTGTGAATGAGTGAGTGTGAGCCCAGAGATAGATTGCCACCCTGTCCTGGGTCTATCTGCCCAGTGCCCGAAACATTCTCTCCTGGATGGGCATGGGAAACTCCCCCACGACCCTAGTAGAGGATAAAGCGGAAGATAATGGATGAAAAAAAAGTGTCTTGTAATGACAAAAAAAAATTGGAGCTAGGATACTGCGAGTTCTGGAGAAGGTGCTGAAGTATCATCATAAAACAGTATCATCTGCGTACAAGTGAAAATTTGCATTTTTTACTTCTTTATCTAAAGCACTAATATAAATAATAAAGAGAAGTGGTCTTAGGATGAAGGCACACCTGATGTTGGAAGGTTTTTGCTCCTTAACTTTTACAAACTGTGACCAATTTATCAGGAAGTTTTTAAACAATCCTACAGCTTGATGTGTGATTCCGATGCTATGAAGCTTTTGTAATAAAACAGAGTGGTCTATAGTATCAAAAACTTTGAAGAAATCAATAAAAAGCACTACATGTTACACTCGCCTACCCAGAGATTAAAGCAGCTGCGCATAGGAAGCGCAGAGCCGTCGCATTCTAACGCGCTGAAGGGAGCCAGGCACGCAGGTAGCAGGGAAATGGTATTTTATTAAAGGTGTAGTAACACCACACAACAAAGGTACCGACGAGTGAACAAAACATAAACCACGAAGTGCACCGAGGATAGGGAAAGAAGGAAATAAATACAAATGAAAACCAATCACGTGCACAACACAACCAATCAACGGAAAGAGATAATTAAACAAACTAAATACCATTAATTAAAGTAAATTAACAAACATGAAACAGGTGCCCTAGGCACCCGTTACAGTACCCCCACCCCTACGGTCGCGTAACGGGAGGACGCGACCAAGAAAAAAATAAAATAAAATAAAAATCCCGGGGGGGAAGGGGGGGTCCTCCGCCCTCCTCGAGCCCACTGGCTATGCAGTTCGGTGGGCGCCCTCTGCGGACGAGGTGAGGGAAGCGCCCTCTGGCAGTGCAGTTCGGTGGACGCCCTCTGCGGATGAGGCGTGGGATGTGCCCTGTGGCTTTATGTCTAGGTGGACGCCCTCGGCGGATCAGGAGGGAACCACGCCCTCTGGCAGTGCAGTTCGGTGGACGCCCTCTGCGGATGAGGCGTGGGATATGCCCTGTGGCTTTATGTCGAGGTGGACGCCCTCGGCGGATCAGGAGGGAACCACGCCCTCTGGCTGTGCAGTTCGGTGGACGTCCTCTGCGGATGAGGCGTGGGATGTGCCCTGTGGCTTTATGTCGAGGTGGACGCCCTCGGCGGGTGCGGAGTGGGCCACGCCCTCTGGCTGCGTGGCGAGGTTGGTGCCACTGGTGCACTGACTGGGCGGCGAGCGGCCCCTGGACCTCGGGCTGGGCGGCGAGCGGCCCCTGGACCTCGGGCTGGGCGGCGAGCGGCCCCTGGACCTCGGGCTGGGCGGCGAGCGGCCCCTGGACCTCGGGCTGGGCGGCGAGCGGCCCCTGGACCTCGGGCTGGGCGGGGAGCGGCCCCTGGACAACAGACTGGGCGGCGAGCGGCCCCTGGACAACGGACTGGGCGGCGTGCGCTGGGTGGACCTCGGCGGCCACGCACGCTGGGTGGACCTCCACCTCGGGATCGCCATCCTGCACACAGTAAAGGTACACCCCCACCGCTATACCCAAAAACAGGGCAATCTCTGTCTCGAACTGTCCCGGATTCACCCCATTGCCGGCACACTCCTCCATATTAACGGACACCAGCGGTAACTCCGGAACCGCCCCCTCGCAGCGCGACCCAGACACGGCGCGCACCGCGTCGGGATCTCACGACTGGGGGCGTTACAAACTGGACTGGGCTATCAGTCCAGAACTCCTCAGAGTTCAGGAGGGTTCGAATGGGCAGAATATGCCCATACAGGTATGACTCGCCCGCCTCATCATCGGACACCTCTACCCGATCGAGGCCATCCTCAACGCGGAGCGCTTCATACCCGTACCTTCACATAAACTCATCATCGGAGTCGTAATACTCCGATATCACTACATCGGAGCCGTCCTTACGGCTCCGGGACGGCGGGCTGCGCATAGCGGCGCACTCGCGGTCACGACGGAGGGCGCCGCGAGTACGAGGCTATACGCTATACAGCCCCTGCAAAGAAAAATTTTAAAATGAGCTTACCTGGGCTCTGGACTCCCCAATTGATTGGCACTTCGTGATGTTACACTCGCCTACCCAGAGAGGAAATAAATACAAATGAAAACCAATCACGTGCACAACACAACCAATCAACGGAAAGAGATAATTAAACAAACTAAATACCATTAATTAAAGTAAATTAACAAACATGAAACAGGTGCCCTAGGCACCCGTTACACTACACAGTGGTGTTTATTGTCCAGTGATTGTATAATATCGTTTAAGGGTTGCAGTTGCTTTCTGAAACCAGACTGAGATGAATATTTTTTAAATGTCAAACTCAAAATGCATTTGCATGATTTTCCAAGTAGCCATTGCATTACAAAAAAAGTTCCATTCATCCATCCATTATCTTCCGCTTTATCCTCTACTTGGATCGCGGGGAAGGGGGGTTGGGTTCCCCATGCCCATCCAGGGGAGAACGTTTTAGGCGCTGGGCAGATACACCCAAGCCAATCTATCGCGGACACGGGGAGAACATGGAAACTCCAGCCAGAATGGGATTTGAACCAGAAATTCCTTAGTGGTTAGCACGTTCACTTCTCAATGCTAGAGATTCCTGGTTCAAATCCCAATCTGGGTGGAGTTTCCATTTTCTCCCAGTGTTCGCATGGTTTCCTCCGGGTTCTTCCCACAGTCCAAAAACATGGATCAAATCAATTGAATTCTTCAAATTACCCCAAATAGAGTGTGTTTGTGTCTGTGTGAGTGAGTGTGTGGTGTGCCCGGTGATAGATTGGCGCACTGTCCTGGGTGTATCTGCCCAGCGCCGAAACGTTCTCCCCTGGATGAGCATGGGGACCCCCCCCCCCATAGGCCATTGTTTACAAATGTAGCTAAACAACTTTAACAATAGAGGGCCATGCATTTCACACCTAGGCCTTCAATATTGCTCTGTCTAAATTAATCCACCTGTCAATAACTATTTTATACACATCTTATTATGCAGAAATGTAGTATAAAGAGGTGTTGCATCAACATATCATAAAATTGCAATATTATTTTAAAAAATTACTCACCAAAATAGTGATAAAATCCTGATTATTTGGACACAGAATCCACCCCCCTTTTTCCTTGAGAATAGTTCAATTAGTTTCATCACAAAGTATTTTTCTATTGCCATCAAAGTTAATGCTAAAATTCAAGTTGCCATCGAAGCTAATGCTGAAATCCGAGTTGTTTTTCTGTAATAAGCTTTATGTGGCCAAAAATGTCTGCTCATTAAAAGTACTCTCCAAATAAAGGGTGTGAATATGCTGACATAACTAAGCCTTCTAGAAGGCTCTGTAAAGCCAACTCAAAATCTCAACAGTTGAAGAAACAGGTTGATCTACACTTATTTAATGCTACTGGACCAGCAAAATTTGTTGTGAAGGCCTACACAGAAATAATAAAACCTGGCAGCCAATAATACGGAAATGTGATTAGTTAAATGCTAATAAAAAATATACATCTGGAAGCAGTGCACTAGAGCTTTAGATATTTTTAGGCCTTTAGAGAAGACCGTGATGGCCCTGACAGCCTGCGACTGAACGTCAAAGTTGCCAAATAACTTAAAATAACTCAACAAATTGGGACCAATTAGCCATTTTCCACGTTGTCATGTGACTCATTAGTGTAACCAGATGATGTTTATTGGTCACTAAAAGTTTAACATGGCACTTTTATAGCAAAGAATTCTCTTGGGAACTAAAAAATTGAATTGTTGCTCTATGTAAAGATGGCCTAGGCTGTAAGAAGACCCTGAAACGGAGCTGCAACCTGGTGGCGGTTTAACAGGAAAGGTTCAGAACAGGCCTTAAAATGAGCATCCAAAGAAACTGAGTGCACATGCTTAGCATCAAATTCAAAGTGTCACGCAGCCTACCTCTGAGCGTAATGACTCCAATTCCCACAATACACTTCCGAAATAACGTTCCAATACCACGCCCCTTCATCGCTCGGATTCACCGGAGTGGTAATCACCTACACCTGTACTTCCGTCTACATATACTACCAGTTCCCATTTCTACGTCGCAAAGTATTGTTATCTCCTGTGACATACCGAGCGTTATTTGAATTATTGCTTTACCCGGTTTTTGTATTTTCTGCCCGTTTCTCTCGACTTCTCTTTTGGATTTGCCCTTTTTGGATTTGTCTCTAATAAACTTTAATTCTGCTTTCATCGCTTGCCCTTAACACGCGAAAACATTACACAAAGCTTGGCCACCAGCATTGCGGCAAAAGTTAAAGGGCTAAGAGATCAGCCTTTCAATGTTTTTATCATACACCACACACTGTATCAAATTGGTCTGCATGGCTGTAAAAATTGCTGAAGACAAAAGCATTTGGAAGCATTTCCTGTGGCCTGATAAAACCAAGATACACTTATTAGGTTCAGATGATATCATCGGTGTATGGCAGCAACCAGGTAAAAAGTGTAAAGTGTATCTTGCCACGTATGGTGGTGGGAGTGTCATTATTTTGGGCTGCATGAGTGTTGCTGACTGTGGGGACCTACAATTCATTGTACTGTGTCATACTGAAGCAGAACACGATCCCTTTATTTTGGAAACTCTAAGGCAGAGCAATATTCCAACTTGATATCAAACACACCTCTAACACAACCACTGCCTTGCTAAAGAAAATAAGGAAAAGGGGCTGGACTTGCTTAGCATGTTTCCAATCCTATTTAACATTTGTGGGCAACTTCAAATGGAAGATGGAGATGCGGAAGGTCTTTAACATACACCAACTCTGTGATGTTAACACGGAGGGGTGGAAGAAGATTCCAGTGGCAACCTGTAAAGCTCTAGTGAACTACATGTCCATAAAAGTTAAGGAAGTGCCGGAACATAATGATGACCACACAAAACATGAACACTTTGGGCACAATTTGGCCATTATCACTTAGGGGTGTACTTAATTTTGTTACTATCAGTGTAGATTAAACTGACTACATTGTTTATATTATTTTAGAACAGTACTTTATGCCTGTTTGTTAAAATAATGTTGTGCTCTATTTAGAGGCTTTCTTGTATTGCATTTTTGTGTTAAGACATTTTCCTTTATTGTTTTATTGTTTTCATTGCTTGTTGCTAAATTATAAAACAATTAACAATTGGATGGGTTCATCCTGCCTTGTAGTTTCAGTTAATTATTGGTGTCTGTCTCCACCTTGTGGCAGTCAGGTGTAGCCTACTTAGTAATCAGCTTTTGTATAACAACTTAAAAAAAAAAATAAAAAATAAAAAAAACTTTAACACTGTTCTTTAATGATCAGAGCCCCACAGGACATCCAGGGCAGGTATTACTTGGGTGGGGGAAGAGACCTGCAATTGACACTGACCTGTCATTTTTAAAAACCTTTAATGTGCAGCTCAACTGACCAAAAATATATATCAGGTGCCTGTTGTAAGCAGTGTTCTGTAAGCACCAACAAAGGTTTAAAGCATCATTTTGTAACCGGTTGGTCACAATGCAAACATGGATCATGGACACATACATTCTGGGTGGGGCACAGACAGCTTGTAAAAAATAAATACAGTGGAACTTTTGTTTTTAGTTGACTATGGATATCACCAGATTCTGTGTTTATCGATTTTCAAAATTATGTCTCTGTTTTTGGCAGTTGCTTCAATTTTAATCGCGATTTATGTGCATGCATAAATTGCAAAGTCCCTGTTAAATTACCCTTAGGAAATGAAAGGGAAGTTAACACTTTACTTCTAACTGCATCATGGGACCAAAAGTAACCTGAAAAAGACCAGAAATATAATCAAGTTACAGAAGAAAATCATTAAAAAATAAAAGAGCGGCATAAAGATCGCTCCATGTACGGAAAGTACAATGAGTTCCATTGTGGAGAAAAATGAAACAATAAAAAAGGCAAATGTAGCGAAGGGTGTTAATGTGCATGCAAAACAGAGATTGAAGATGTCAGTTATTATTATTTTGGATCAATCAAAAACAGTAAGATGGTGAGAAATGTAAATGCCGCTCTGGTAAATTTAAAATTAGTCTTTTATATTCATTTTTTATGAAATAATATATTGTATATGCTGTATATGTTCTTTGTTTTGTTTTCATTATTAAAAACTACATTTGTTCTTAATAAAATGTGCCTCAGTTTTCATGAATTTCAGATTTCAACAATTATTATTGTTATTGTTATTATTATTGTTGTTTGGTTTGTACTCTATAAAATCGGGTTGTGACGTAATGACCATTAGAAAATGACCTGAGACCAGTTGAGAACCCCTGGTTTAAAGAATGACTAGCAAAAACTTTGAAACAATATATTGTCCCTAGATGGCAGTGAGAACACATAAATGGGGCACCGATAACCATTCATTCATTCATTCATTCATTATCTCCTGCTTATCCTCTATTAGGGTCGCGGTGGGGTTCCCCATGCCCATCCAGGGGAGAACGTCTCGGGCGCTGGGCAGATAGACCCAGGACAGGGCGCCAATCCATCGCTGGGCACACACTCACTCACACAGACACACTCTAAATGGGGCAATTTTGAGAATTCAATTAACTTGATCCATGTTTTTGGACTGTGGGAGGAAACCGGAGAACCCGGAGGAAACCCACGCAGACACGGGGAGAACACCCCCCCCCCCCCCCCCCCCCCCCCCCCCCCCCCCCCCCCCCCCCCCCCCCCCCCCCCCCCCCCCCCCCCCCCCCCCCCCCCCCCCCCCCCCCCCCCCCCTAACCACTAAGCCACCGTGCCGCCCCCCGATAACCATTATGCATTAAATAAAGTGTATTTAAAACAAACTTAATAATCAAGGTATACAGAGGTAAACATAACCGAAAAGGGTCAAGGAATCCAGAAATAAAAATATAAAAAAAAAATAAAACAAATGTTAAATACCAAGAACTAAAAAAAATAACAAAATGTACACCCGGTCTTGCTGAATATGTTCTAGTGAAGAATGCCAACATTTGCTTTAACATTATTTGCAGTGTCAGTTTTTACTCCATATCTTTCACCACTGATAAATTTTAAAATTATTCTTGTATCTCTGTCCATAATTTTGAGACATTCAAAAACATGTAAAAATGTGTTGTGATGTATCTAAGGCACTAAATCAGATAGGAAAACGATGAGGATTTATGATACTGCACTTGCTGCTTGGGTTGTCTCTTCACTTAACTTCATTCGTAAGTCCATCCATCCATCCATTATCTTCCGCTTTATCCTCTACTAGGGTCGCTGGGCAGATACACCGAGGAAAGGGTGCCAATCTATCACTGGACAATCACTCACACACAAACACCCTCTCACTCTATGGGGCATTTTGGAGAATTCAATTGACCTTGATCCAGGGAGGACTGTGGGACTTTTGGACTGTGGGAGGAAATCGAAGCACCCAGAGGAAACTCACGCGGACACGGGGAGAACATGAAAACTCCACCCAGATTGGGATTCTAACCAGAAATCCCTAGCACTGGGAGGCAGTCATGCTAACCACTAAGCCACCGTGCCACCCTCATTCGTAAGTCACTTTACATAAACATGTCCACAAAATAACTGAATGCATAGAAGTTAAAGAGAGAGGGGGGGAGCACCATAGCATAATTGTTAACATAGCATAGGCTGATTGGAATATTTTATGAACACACACACACACACACATATCTATATCTATCTATCTATCTATCTATCTATCTATCTATCTGTCTGTCTGTCTGTCTGTCTGTCTGTCTGTCTGTCTGTCTGTCTATCTATCTATCTATCTATCTATATCTATATCTATAAATCTATATCTATATCTATATATATATATATATATATATATATATATATATATATATATATATATATATATATTTATACGGCGGCACGGTGGCTTAGTGGTTAGCACGTCCGCCTCTCAGCGCTAGGGAATCCCCATCTGGGTGGAGTTTCCATGTTCTCCCCGTGTCTGCGTGGGTTTCCTCCGGGTTCTCCGGTTTCCTCCCACAGTCCAAAAACATGGATTAAGTTAATTGAATTCTCAAAAAAATTGCCCCGTTTAGAGTGTGTCTGTGTGAGTGAGTGTGTGCCCAGCGATGGATTGGCGCCCTGTCCTGGGTCTATCTGCCCAGCGCCCGAGATGTTCTCCCCTGGATGGGCATGGGGAACCCCACCGCGACCCTAATAGAGGATAAGCGGAAGATAATGAATGAATGAATATAAATATATATATAAATATATATGTGTGTGTGTGTGTGTGTGTGTGTGTATGTGTATGTTTATTCTTTCACCACTGCGAAATGGTGTAATGAACTTCCTAACTCTGTCTGTACTGCTGAGACACTCAGCATCGTCAAGGCTCATCATTTCCAGAAGCACTCGCAATAAAAAAAAAAAAAACTGTAGGCACAGAAAAATTTTGCCACTGAAATTGTGATGAATTTGCCAATGATGATCATGATTGATGCAGTTCAGCTGGTTCCCCTGACCTTAGACTTGTGTTGTTATTATGGTTTGCATAAAAATGTAATGTAAACATAATGTGCATATTTAAAACTTAACAATAGTTAGAATGTATTCAAACAAATCCACATTTAATTATTTTAATATATATAAATTCTATATTAAAAGTGTCATATGGTTTATGTCAAGAAATGTTTTAGTAATTTAATTAGGATGTGCCACATTTTAAATGTTGACTGTTGCATACAATTACATCTACATTTTTGTATGCTGTATCCTAAGTTTGTCACCATTTCAAAAAATAATTTGTGTCAATCAAAGTTTTAAGATATCATTGCAAGAGCTGCTGAAATAATGAAATCTGACCTGTCTCAAAATTATCCAGGTTCTTGTTCACTAATTAAATATTATCTGCTGATTCTTATAAGAAATAAGTCAATGCTGCCATCTTGTGTCCATTATTAGCTAAAAAACTGTTGTAATTTTAGACCAACAATAGATGGCGATATGAACCTACGTCATGATGCAAAAATAATCTCTAGTTTACAGAACGATTCATGGTTTGTAGAATTAATTTTGTTTATATTTTATATTTTGCTACAATATGATAAATAGTTACTCTGCACTATGTAAAGGTTTGTTGCCTTTAGATTACATGTTTTAGAACTTAATTTAGAATATCCTAGAATATATCATATATATGGCGGCACGGTGGCTTAGTGGTTAGCACGTTGGCCTCTCAGCGCTAGGGATTCCCGGTTCGAATCCCCATCTGGGTTGAGTTTCCATGTTCTCCCCGTGTCTGCGTGGGTTTCCTCCGGGTTCTCCGGTTTCCGCCCACAGTCCAAAAACATGGATCAAGTTAATTGAAATTTCAAAATTGCCCCATATAGAGTGTGTCTGTGTGAGTGTGTGCCCAGCGATGGATCTGCCCAGCGCCCGAGACGTTCTCCCCTGGATGGGCATGGGGAACCCCACCGCGACCCTGATAGAGGATAAGCGGGAGATAATGAATAAATGAATGAATATATCATATATATGCAATGTTTAGTTTAGTAATTTATATGAAAAAAACATGATTTAAGGCCTCATTTTATTGTCATGTAAACCATGTAAAATCATGTAAACGTTTGGACTGTTTACATTCAGATCATAGACATCTTAGAATAACAGGTTTGGGCTTTATATTCAGCAAGCTACATTGCATTTGTGTAATACTTTTTTGTTATTACTATCACTGAAATTGCAACATATTTGGGAAATTGAGTAGTTATTTTTGTGGGATCCGACCAGAAAATTCGACTAATATATATAAATGGTGTCTCTGACCCATCACAGAATCATTAACTTATCATATAATCTCCCCATGCCCATCCAGTGGAGAATGTTTCGAGCACTGGGCAGATATTCCCAGCACAGGGCATCATTGAGCACTCTCACAAAGACACGCACACCCACACAAACACACAGTAAATGGGTCAATTTATAGCATTCAATTAACCTTGAATACATGTTTTTGGACTGTGGGAGGAAGAAAGAACCCAGTGGAAACCCACATGGAGATGAGGAGAACATGGAAACAGCACTGAAAGGCAACTGAGAGGCAAATGTGCTAAGAACTAAGCTACCCTTCCACCCACTCCCTTAATTTCTTAATAATAATTACAAAGGTAAATACAAGTAAACTGATAGCTTTTTAAATGTACTTAATTACTTGATAAGCAGCAAGTGTGATCTCATTTATGAAGTTATGGCACTTTGTTGGTCTGTAGTAATTATACTTATGTTAACACAGTAACAACAAGGAAAATATCAGCCATAATCTTAACAAAGCCTTTGTTGCTGTTCTTTAATCTGGTAAGAATTATAAAACACTTTCCAAATGATTTAAAATGTATCTGTGGCAGGGGCCTATAAAAGCCAGACCAAGATGTACAGCATGGAGAGAGTTTGCAGTAGTGTCAGGAATAAGCATTATTTACAGATTAAAATAAAATACACATCACTCTCCATGCTGTATATCTCGCTATTTATTTGGTTATATATATTTTTTCCAGAATTCTTTGTATTGGGTACACATTGATCGTTAGCCGAAACTCTGTCTGGTGCTTTAATTTCCATTTATTGTCTTGCATTCTGTCTTCCAACCCTAAGAATCCCCTTTGATTTATTACAGTATACATTTTGAAATCATCCTAACAGTCAAAATGTTACTGACACCATGAATAATATTGTCTATATTTGTCCTTCCCAGCCATAGGTACTAAAATTGATAGCTGATAACTATAAGAACTTTGAAATTATATTTTTTGTGCTGTACGTCTGACTAGGCGGACACATCGAGCTTCCCACTGGGCGTAACTGAAAATAAATCTGAACAAGTATTGCTTGTTTGGAAAGGTTGCCAAAAGAAACTATCATTCTTTTCTAAAAAAAAAAAAAAGAGCATGGTGGATTATCTGATGTTTGCAAAGTTGCATCTGACCAAACTACAATACTTCTGAAACAAATTCTTTTGCACAGAGATTTGGCCGCAATATACAGCACCTCATTTGGCAAAAACCAAACAGTACATATAAGCACAAACCCTTTATGCAATTATTAGGCAATCTGTTATGATAGTAATGCTTTAGGCATATTTAACCTGTTAACCTTTCTGTATATAAGAAAATTATGAAATGTGAGATTATTCATCCAACAGCAAAAGCTTGGCTAAAACTGGGTCATGCAACAAATCTGTTAGTAGTAAAAAAATAAAACTTAGTTTGTCCATTAGAATCCTTAACACCTGTTAAAGAAAATTTAGAGTAAATTGACCATCCATCCATCCATTATCTTCCGCTTTGTCCACTACTAGGGTCGCGTGGGGGATACACCCAGGTCAGGGCGCCAATCTATTGCTGGGCAGTAAATTGACCAATTAAATTTTTTTTATTAAGATTAACATTTTATAAAGCCGGCGGCACGGTGGCTTAGTGGTTAGCACGTTCGCCTCTCAGCGCTAGGGATTCCCGGTTCGAATCCCCATCTGGGTGGAGTTTCCATGTTCTCCCCGTGTCTGCCTGGGTTTCCTCCGGGTTCTCCGGTTTCCTCCCACAGTCCAAAAACATGGATCAAGTTAATTGAATCCTCAAAAATTGCCCCATTTAGAGTGTGTCTGTGTGAGTGAGTGTGTGCCCAGCGATGGATTGGCGCGCTGTCCTGGGTCTATCTGCCCAGCGCCCGAGACGTTCTCGACTGGATGGGCATGGGGAACCCCACCGCGACCCTAATAGAGGATAAGCGGGAGATATCCTCTATTATGAATTAATGAATGAATTTTATAAAGCACACAGGACAGACCATGAATTTATTGTATAGCTAGCTAAAAAAGCATTTGTAACTTTGGGTGTTTTTTTATTTGTAAACTAAATCTTTTTATATTGAAACAGTAGAAATTGCCAATAGTGTGTGTGTGTGTGTGTGTGTGTGTGTGTGTGTGTGTGTGTGTGTGTGTGTGTGAGATAAAATCTCAAAAGCAAAATTAAGCATTCTCAGCAGTAAACATGCCTACATCAATATACAATACAATTCAATATATGAATGTACCCATAAAACTAAGCATATATACACACACTTTTACGGTGTAATTTTGTAATTATTTGATAGTGAGTCTTTGTTATAGTTGAAGAAAAATTCAAATGTTCATTCTGAAAGTTCTTTTAAAAGATACACATAACTATACAGACAAAATATACAATATTATACTGTATTTGCCATATCATAAGAATAGAGCAAATGTTTAAAAACAAATAAAAAAATAATGTTTTTAAGTAGTACAGTATGTGTATGTGAAGGTATTTTTACTTTTGTACCTTCCTGTGACACAAATCCACAACCTCACACCCACATACAGAGGAAGGTGGGGGAGTTGTTTGCCATGCAACGAAGGAAACACAACCGCAGATGTTTATGACACAGCCAGGAAGTCAGCAGTCATTTCAGATTCCATGTGCACCCACATCCTTTGGAAAATAATTCTGTGATGTGAAACCATCAACAAATGTGACTTCACTTACCTTTCAAAATGACATTGAGATGAAAGCAAACAGATGCAAATTGCTCACATTAACCTACATTTACAAAAAATCTATACATAAATTTATACATGCATGTTTTTCTAGGCTCTTAAAGAAAAAAGGTTTGGGCTATGTTAAAAATGTATGCAATAATGAAAAAAAATAGATACTAATATGTAAAAATATAACAACATTGTTTCGTTGTTATATTTTTACATATTAGTAACATTTTGCATTATACTTTTGGTGCAAAACTACTAAATTGAAGCCAGACACTTGTCCCTAATATAACTAGTATAAGTATATAACTTTAGTTACACACACACACACACACACACACACACACACACACACACACACATATATATATATATATATATATATATATATGTGTGTGTGTGTGTGTGTGTGTGTGTGTGTGTGTGTGTGTGTATATATATATTATAGTATAGTATAAAATCAGGTTTTTTCTATATTTTCTATATTTTTCCTTTATTAGTCCCACAATGGGGAAATTCAAATATTCAAAAATGAAAAATGCACATGCTATTTAAAATTGTATACAACATGAAGTATTCTTAAAGAATGTTTGATGCCTATTAGCATTATTGTATACTGGTAAAGGTAAGAGTGGAAATTTTGGATGACACAAAAATCTTTGAAATTTAACATAAAATAATGCAAAGCAGGTGCTGTGGATGTGGGCTGTGGGCTTAAAATGAGCATGACTAAAAATGCACACAAAGCCCTGCAGCTGGCTGAACTACAAAACTTTGTTTCCGCTTTAGACACAGCTTAGCTTTGGAAACCATGACATGCTTCCCGGATGTTGTGGGCACAGTAGATTTTTTGTTTGTTTGTTTGTTTTTAATTTATTTTTATTTGCAAAGTTTTGTTGGAGTTATTGAAAACTTTTCATCTTAACAAATATTCAAAATACAAGTTACAACAAGAATACAACAGTTTTGATGAAGTCATTAAATGTTTATGCAGCCCCATTTACATTCTATACATATCTAAAAATAGTTTTCTTTAATGACTATGAAGAAAGACTTTAACCCAATGATTAAACATTTTGAAAGATTATGAAATAGTTGACATATAATTAAAAACATATTGGGTGATATTTTAGCAGATTTTATGTTGTGCTTCAAGTCAAAATTTTTAGACTTATATGCAAGTTATAAAGGAGTTATACAAGTGGGAAACACTTGCAGCGCTGAACATTTCTCTCTCTCTTTCTCTCTCTCTTGCTTTCTCCCTCTATCTCCCATTTTAATTAACACTATACATATATATAAAACTTTGAAACAATGTAAAGTTGTAAGGGTACAGCTTGCAGTACAATGGAAAGTTATTTTGCACTCAAAATAACTTAAAATCCAACATTAATGTGTAAACCACTGGCAAAAAAAGTGTGTTTTGTATGGCCCCAAATATTTTCTGGCATTTCCTTAACTCTCTTGGGCATGATGTTTACTACAGCTTTACATGTTGCCACTGGCCGATGTTAGAGATCTTGCACTCCTTCACTTTCCATGCCCCACAGATGCCTAATTGTTTTCAGGTCTGGAGACATGCTTGGCCAGTCCAGCTTCTTTACCTTTAGATTTGTTAGCAATGCATCAGTCATCTTGAAGTTGTGTTTGGCTCAGTTTCCGAATGAAGGGGATTATGATCTGCTTTAGTATGTCATAGTTCATGTTGGCGTTCATGGTTCCTTTACTTAACTGTATCTACACAGCTGTACAGCCATGTTTGGTACATGTAGCCCTAATCCATGATATCTACGTCTTGAGCACTGACAGAGTGACCTCCTACACCTTTAATTAACCTCTGCTGCAATGCTGGCAGCACTCTTACAGTGGGTTGCAAAAGTATTCATACCCCTTGAACTTTTCCATATTTTGTCACATTACAACCACAAACATAAATATATTTCACTGGAATTTAATGTGAAAGACCAACACAAAGTGGTATACAATTGTGAAGTGGAATGAAAGTTATACATGAATCAACAATTTTTTTACAAATAAAAAACTGAAAAGTGCGATGTGCAAAATTATTCAGACCCCCTGAGTCAATACTTTGTGGAACCA
>JAFMOD010000239.1:940360-954822 GCA_019802435.1 Corydoras maculifer
GGCTGAATAATTTTGCACATCGCACTTTTCAGTTTTTTATTTGTAAAAAAATTGTTGATTCATGTATAACTTTCATTCCACTTCACAATTGTATACCACTTTGTGTTGGTCTTTCACATTAAATTCCAGTGAAATATATTTATGTTTGTGGTTGTAATGTGACAAAATATGGCAAAGTTCAAGGGGTATGAATACTTTTGCAACCCACTGTATGTATATTTCCCAAAGCCAACCAGTGGATTTGAAAATCTCTAATTGGGCACAATTTGGCCATTTTCACTTAGGGGTGTACTTACTTTTGTTGGCAGCAGTTTAGACATTAATATCTATGTGTTAAGTTATTTTGAGGGCACAGCAACAGTTGTACAAGCTGTACATCGACTACTTAACATTCTATGAAAGTTTTAAATTATGTATACACCTTTGTGACATACTGTATAGGTAATATACAATTGGGTTCTTTGTTTAGATAGGAATGGAAATTAACTAATCAGAGCCAAGGCTAAGCAGCAGAAAGAACAAACCAACTGGTCCCTGTCACTCATATTAACTAGGTCCTATTTCATTAAGACGGTTATTAAGTATTGCACTGAGCAAAAGGTGTGCTAATAATAATCTTGTCAATATTAATACTACTAACACTTGTAAAGCACAAAACACTATCAGGTTAAATATTGGATTTTTAAACTTTACATCAAGCTATTCAAATCAGTTGTAGTTTTAAAAAATATTACTTATTTACTATTTACATGTCCTCTGGATTTCTGGATTCCTGGATTCAGATTTTTACACACTTAGCATTAAATATACCACCTGGTTACAGCTAGATATATAGATAAAGAGACACATAGATATGCCTTTATTAATCCCCAATGGGAAAATTCAGAAGTGAGAAAAATCTCAGATATGAAGTTACATATACATTACATATACATTTACATGTAGTTATTTAGCAGACACTTATATCCAAAGCGACATACAAATGAGAA
Organism: Corydoras maculifer; assembly: GCA_019802435.1. Lineage (NCBI taxonomy): Eukaryota > Metazoa > Chordata > Actinopteri > Siluriformes > Callichthyidae > Corydoras > Corydoras maculifer. The sequence continues at coordinate 941,350 of JAFMOD010000239.1, forward strand.
CATTACAAGTCAGAAGTTATGAAGAAAACCAACTATACTGTAAAATCATCAAACCTGATTGTTATTTGATGCTGTGCCCCCCCCCCCTTTTATTTTTACAACATGTATTTGTTAAAAAGATCAGTAGTTTCTAAAAACTGCTTAGTGTTTCTGCCTTATGGACAGAGTAGGAAAGATCATGATATATATATAAATACATTTAGAAAGAAAAACAGCCTCCAGACTATGACAGAGCACAGTGCGAGGACCCGAAAAAAAAAAAAAAAAAAAAAACACCTTTAGGCACAAATAATGACATTGATTAGCCACAGGGATGTGTAATGGCTGCCATTGTGCGGTGCTCAAAATCCGTTTTTTAGCAGCTCTAAGCAAACCATTGGTTTCTGATCTCCAAATTTTTGTAGAGCCAATAGCTTCTCTCAGATCGATTTTTTGATAAATGTCACAGTCTAAATGCCTACAGCTCTGCCTAACACAACAATCATGCTGGGTAGCTTCTGGGGCCTTTTGAGCTAGGGCCTTTATGATGATTTGATTTGATGCCAATTTTTCAAACCAAAAATTTGATTATATTCGATACGAAAGAATTTGATTCGATACAATTAAATACTATCCAATACTCAATTGTCTTTCATTACATTTATTAAGTTTCAAATAAACCAACAAGAAAAAATGCCTTTAATTGAGAATTCAGAAACAATATTATATTTACACAATGTTTATTACACTATTGCAGTTGTGATCAACACACTGTAAGTAGAACAGTTAATCCAAAAAAGAATAAAATAAAGAGCCATAAGATTGTAATAAGAATTTAAAAAATGTTAATGCTTACTGTGTAGGTCTAGTGTGGTCTAACCACTATTAAGTAACAACGACAAAACAAAAACTGGCCTCTTAAATCATGGAATTATATATAAACATAAATATATCAGAACCGCAATAGTGTGATCAACATTGATGAACACCTGATAGTATTTTGTGCTTTAGTGTTATTAGTAGCACACTTTTTGCTCAGTGCAATACTTAATAATAACCGTCTTAATGGAATATGAATGGAATATTAATATGAATGACAGTGACCAGTTGGTTAGGCCTTTCTATCTGCTGCTTGGCCTTGGCTCTGATAAGTTAATTTCCATTCCTATATAAACAAAGAACCCTGTTGTATATTACATATACCATATGTCACAAAGGTGTGTACACCATTCACACTTTTGTAACTTTTGTATCTTTTCATAGGACAACATAATTTGAAACTTTCATAGAACGTTAAGTAGTCAGTGTACAGCTTGTACAGTTGCTGTGCCCTCAAAATAACTTAACACATAGATATTAATGTCTAAACTGCTGCCAACAAAAGTAAGTACACCCCTAAGTGAAAATGGCCAAATTGTGCCCAATTAGAGATTTTCAAATCCAGTGGTTGGCTTTGGAAATTATACATAAGAGTGCTGCCAACATTGCTGCAGAGATTAATTAAAGGGATAGGAGGTCACTCTGTCAGTGCTCAAGACGTAGATATCATGGATTAGGACTGCATGTACCAAACATGGCTGTACAGCTGTGTAGATACAGTTAATTGAAGGAACCATGAACGCCAACATGGACTATGACATACTAAAGCAGATCATAATCCCCTTCATTCGGAAACTGAGCCAAACACAACTTCAAGATGACTGATGCATTGCTAACAAATCTAAAGGTAAAGAAGCTGGACTGGCCAAGCATGTCTCCAGACCTGAAACCAATTAAGCATCTGTGGGGCATGAAAAGTGGAGGAGTGCAAGGTCTCTAACATCGGCCAGTGGCAACATGTAAAGCTCTAGTAAACATCATGCCCAAGAGAGTTAAGGCAATGCCAGAAAATAATGGGGCCACACAAAACACACTTTTTTTGCCAGTGGTTTACACATTAATGGCTGGATTTTGAGTGCAAAATAACTTTCCATTGTACTGCAAGCTGTACCCTTACAACTTTACAACTTTACAACATTGTTTCAAAGTTGTATATATATTTAGTGTTAATTAAAGAGGGAGAGAGAGTGAGAGAGCGAGAAAGAGAAAGAGAGGGAGAAATGGCTAGTGCTGCAGGTGTCACTGGTAATAATGGTTAAGGGTGTAAATTGGGTGCCTTTCACTAAAGGGAAAACTGGTACATGAGGGGCAGCTGGATCTTGTAATTAGGGGAGCGCCGCAAATTAATTAAAGAGAGTCGGAAACTGGTTGGAGGACAGGGAAGGGAAGCAGCAGACGTTGTGTGGCTTGAGGAGCAGCGGGTTGAATTCGTTTGGGAAGCGAAGGACTTCAACTTGAATGGACTGCTGTTAGACATGCGGAGGAATGGACCGATAAACGACTGCCTTGATCGCGGGACAACGAGTCGGCTCTGAAAGGCTTCATAATCTGGTGGAGGGGTGAGGAGTTGACTCTTCCCCGTTTTCTCTAGTATCCTGTGGTTCTTCCCAACTGTGTGAAGTGAGTCGCCTCTGCTTATGAGAGTTTGTCCCCGTATGTATACAGCGGTGTTGTGACTGGACCAGAGACGAGGCTGCGTGGAGACTGAGAATCGTTTGGTGCAGCGGAGTCGTTTGGGTGTGCGAGGCGTGCAGCGGATGAGGGAGGGTGAGAACGCTCACCCTTCCCAAAGTTAAGTGCAAGTTAAGTGCAAGTCTCTCTCGTGAAAAGCGTTAAATTGTGTCCAGAGTCAGTGGCCGATATTTCCCCCAATTCTTAAATAGTAGCTATTTAAATTACAATCCGGTTATTGGTTAATTGTAGTCTAATTTTTCTTGCTCTGCCCTGTGTGGTGGGTTTTGTGGGTTATTCTTATTTATATAGGTATATTTTAAGTGCTGTGTTTTGGAGTGCAGTGATTTTTGTTTTTAACCAATACCGGATGGAGCTAAAAGTTGGACTGTTTGGGGTATAATTCTTTAGAGGGGATCTAGTCATTATTTAGTAATTGGTTTTAGTAATTTGTTTTGCGTTTTATATTTGCTTATTTATTTTTGTGGTGTAATAGTGATTGCATGTTTTCTTTTGTATTTATTTATGTGGTTTTTTTTTTGCTTTTTTTGTTAGAAATGATGAGATCCCCACTGTGGACCATATTATAACATGGACCTTGGACAAATTTTCTCCCCTCCGTTTTGAACTGGACCTTGATACTGAAAGACATGGACTTGTGAACCTGAGTATGGACCTCTTTTAAATGGGGTTTTAATCTTGTGTGACTAAATAAATTGTGGTAAATTTTGACTTCTCTCCAGTGTCTTATTGTCAACTCTGCTGATCCCCAAGAGTGTGTATTCTCCTTGAATAAAGGGGGTTTGCCCCTTGTCGAACCAGGTCGTGACACAAGTGTTTGCCACTTATATAACTCATTATTCATTCATTATCTTCTGCTTTATCCTATATTAGGGTCGCGGGGGGGTTCCACATGCCTGTCCAGGGGAGAACGTTTCGGGCGCTGGGCAGACACACCAGAACAGGGCGCCAATCCATCGCTGGGCACACACACACAGACACACACTATATGGGGCAATTCGGAGAACTCAATTGACTTGATCCATGGCTTTGGACTGTGGGAGGAAACCGGAGAACCCATAGGAAACCCTAGAGGACATGGGGAGAACATGGAAACTCCACCCAGATGGGGATTCGAACCGGGAATCCCTAGTGCTGAGAGGCGAACTAACTAACCACTAAGATAACTCCTTTTTAAAATTTCATATAAGTCTAAAAATTTTTTACTTAAATCACAACATAAGATCTGCTAAAACATCACCTGATATGTCTTAATGATATGTCAACTATTCCATGAACTTTCTGTTACAGTTCCTGGAACCGGTCGGAGTAGGTTGGATCCGCTACTCGGAACGACGTAGTCGGGGGTGGGGATTTGTTGCCAACAAAGTTTATTTAGCCACACACAAGGGTAAACAGTACTTCGGAGAACATAACATTGAGGGATGAACACAGGGGCTGCGGAGCTGGGGTCTGACGTCACGGCGTAGTCGGCGTCAGACGTCAGTGGGGCCGTGTTCCAATCCGCAGGAACGCACAGGGTGGAGTGTGGCTAAACACCGGGCAACGGTGGCAGGACGGTTCACTGCAATACAAGGACACAAAACATAGAACCAACGAGACGAGGTGTAACAGGACGAGGTGCAACAGGGCGAGGCGAGAACGAGGCGAGACGAGGTGAGGCGGAGAACCGGAGACGAGGGGTGTGGGCCAAAGTGGACGAGGCGTAGCGAGGGTAGGTGCACAAACCAAGACCATCCAGCCCAGAGTGACGGGAGTGAGCTGCTTTAATAGGGAACAGTGATAGGGGAACCCAGGTGTGCATCATTACGGGGCGTGAACAATCAGACAAACCCAGACCATGTGACAATAACAAACCATGACAAAGACCTACACACAAACACGTTACCAACAACGCATGACATATAAACCTACACACAACACGTGACATTAACAAAGCATGACATACACTACACACAACACATGACCATAACAACGCAAGACATGAAAACCTACACACAACACGTGACAATAACAAAGCAAACAGAGGGCGTGGAGACCAGACTAATAAGGGGCGGCGCTACCCAGAGAGCACCACCTCACTGTGACCGACCATAACACTTTAAAAATGTTAATCATTGGGTTCAAATTAGGGCTGCAACAACGAATCGATAAAATCGATAAAAATCGATTATCCAAAGTGTCAATGTTACACTCGCCTACCTAGGACTAAAAGCAGCTGCGCATAAGAAGCGCAGAGCAGCCGCGCTTTAACGCGCTGAAGGGAGCCAGGCACACAGGTAGCAGAATATAAGGTTTATTTAAGTGTAGAGACACCAAACAACAAAAGTACAACACCAAACAACAAAGGTACAACCAACGAGTGAACATAAAATAAAAGACGTGCACGGAGGACGAGGAACACAGGAAATATATACTAAACGACACCTGACCACGTGCACAAAACCAACCAATAAAAAGAACGAGTTAATGAACTAAACTAAAGACTATCAATGAAAGTTAATTAACTCAAACAGGCACGGGACAAAACAGAACAGGTGCCCTAGACACCTGTTACAATCAATAATGAATTTCCATTATCAATTCGTTGGGTTGCACTATTTCCACGTTACTCGCAATGTTGTAACCGCTTACGTCACCTGCAGCGCTTCAATAATGCTGGAAAATAATAGCGGGTTAAACAAAACGAGGCGAAGTCTGCAAAACAAGTTGATAAATCATAGAAATGGTATTGAATAACTGTAACACTGATGTTTGGTTCTTCTGTGTTCTTACATGTCTGCAATGTGGTTATCCTGATGCATACTGTCTCACGTCTGATAATTCACCGTGCACAACTAAAAGTCTCACATAGTATAATCAAAACTCTCACATTTGCATTAGTGGTTTTGTATTGAGGACATGATGGAGTATCATGTACCTGACATTTTTAAAAAGTGTGAGTTTTGTGAGCAGTGCCGGCGGAAGTGGAAATTTTGGAAGTGGAAATCGATCCATAGTATTTCACTTTCTTTGCCTTCTCCCTCTTGTGAAGTACAAAAGAATTTGGAAGACAATTATAAGGTAGCACCACCTACAGCTTCCTCCCACAGTCCAAAAACATGAATCAAGTCAATTTAATTCTCCAAATTGCCCCATATAGAGTGTCTTTGTGATTTAGTGATATAGAGTGTGTCCAGCGATAGATTGGCGCCCTGTCCTGGGTGTATCCGCTCAGCGCTCAAAACGTTCTCCCCTGGGTGGGAATAGTGACTCCCCCCGCGACCCTAATAGAGGACAATGCGGAAGATAATGGATGGATGGATGGATGGACTTGATTTCTCACTCATCATAAGCAGCTCATCTTCATTTAATAATAAATCTAATTTAATGCAACATATCACTGTATACTGTATACCCAGGCCCTTATTCAGAGTTTATTAAAGAATTCAGTCAATTTGTTTTAAATATAATTGTTTTCTCGGACAACATATTGTTACACTCGCCTACCTAGAGAATAAATCAGCTGCGCATCGGAAGCGCAGAGCCGTCGCGCTCTAACGCGCTGAAGGGAGCCAGGCACGCAGGTAACAGGGAAATGGAAATTTATTAAAGGTGTAGAGACACCACAAAACCAAGGCAACCGACGAGTGAACATAACATAAACCACGAAGTGCACCGAGTACCGGGAAAGAAGGAAATAAATACAAATGAAAACCAATCACGTGCACAAAACCACCAATGAACAGAAAGAGACAATTAAACAAACTAAATGACATTAATTAAAGTAAATTAACAAACACAGAACAGGTGCCCTAGGCACCCGTTACAGTACTCCCGCCCCTACGGTCGCGCAACAGGAGGACGCGACCTAGAGAAAAAAAATAATAATAAAATAAAAATCCCGGCGGGGAAGGGGGGGGGGGTCCTCCGCCATCTTCGAGCCCACTGGCTATGCAGTTCGGTGGGCGCCCTCTGCGGACGAGGTGAGGGAAGCGCCCTCTGGCAGTGCAGTTCGGTGGACGCCCTCAGCGGATGAGGCGTGGGATGTGCCCTGTGGCTTTATGTCGAGGTGGACGCCCTCGGCGGATCAGAAGGGAACCACGCCCTCTGGCTGCAGAGTTCAGTGGACGCCCTCTGCGGATGAGGCGTGGNCATCTTCGAGCCCACTGGCTATGCAGTTCGGTGGGCGCCCTCTGCGGACGAGGTGAGGGAAGCGCCCTCTGGCAGTGCAGTTCGGTGGACGCCCTCAGCGGATGAGGCGTGGGATGTGCCCTGTGGCTTTATGTCGAGGTGGACGCCCTCGGCGGATCAGAAGGGAACCACGCCCTCTGGCTGCAGAGTTCAGTGGACGCCCTCTGCGGATGAGGCGTGGGATGTGCCCTGTGGCTTTATGTCGAGGTGGACGCCCTCGGCTGATCAGGAGGGAACCATGCCCTCTGGCTGTGCAGTTCGGTGAACGCCCTCTGCGGATGAGGCGTGGGATGTGCCCTGTGGCTTTATGTCGAGGTGGACGCCCTCGGCGAGTGCGGAGTGGGCCACGCCCTCTGGCTGTGTGGCGAGGTGGGTGCCACTGGTGCACTGACTGGGCGGCGAGCAGCCCCTGGACCTCGGGCTGGGCGGCGTGCGGCCCCTGGACCTCGGGCTGGGCGGCGTGCGGCCCCTGGACCTCGGGCTGGGCGGCGTGCGGCCCCTGGACCTCGGGCTGGGCGGCGTGCGGCCCCTGGACAACGGACTGGGCGGCGAGCGGCCCCTGGACAACGGGCTGGGCGGCGAGCGGCCCCTGGACAACGGGCTGGGCGGCGAGCGGCCCCTGGACCTCGGGCTGGGCGGCGAGCGGCCCCTGGACCTCGGGCTGGGCGGCGAGCGGCCCCTGGACAACGGACTGGGCGGCGAGCGGTCCCTGGACAACGGACTGGGCGGCGTGTGCTGGGTGGACCTCGGCGGGCATGCACGCTGGGTGGACCTCGGCGGGCACGCACGCTGGGTGGACCTCCACCTCGGGATCGCCATCCTGCACACAATAAAGGTACACCCCCACCGCTACACCAAAGAACAGGGCAATCTCCGTCTCAGACTGCCCCGGATTCACCCCATTGCCGGCACACTCCTCCATATTAATGGACACAATCGGTAACTCCGGTACCGCCCCCTCGCAGCGCGATCCAGACACGCCGGCGGCGCGCACCGCGTCTGGATCTCACGACGGGGGGCTTTACAAACTGGACTGGGCTATCAGTCCAGAACTCCTCAGAGTTCAGGAGGGTACGAATGGGCAGAATATGTCCATACAGGTATGACTCGCCCGCCTCCTCATCGGACACCTCGACCAGCTCGAGGCCCTCCTCAGCACGGAGCGCTTCATACCCGTACCTCCACATGAACTCATCATCGGAGTCATAATACTCCGATATCACTACATCGAAGCTGTCCTTATGGCTCCGGGACGGCGGGCTGCGCATAGCGGCGCACTCGCGGTCACGACGGAGGGCGCCGCGAGTACGAGGCTATACGCTATACGGCCCCCGCAAAGAAAAATTTTAAAATGAGCTTACCTGGGCTCTGGACTCCCCAAATAGATGGCACTTCGTGATGTTACACTCGCCTACCTAGAGAATAAAGCAGCTGCAGCGCAGAGCCGTCGCGCTCTAACACGCTGAAGGGAGCCAGGCACGCAGGTAACAGGGAAATGGAAATTTATTAAAGGTGTAGAGACACGACAAAACCAAGGCAACCGAGGAGTGAACATAACATAAACCACGAAGTGCACCGAGTACCGGGAAAGAAGGAAATAAATACAAATAAAAACCAATCACGTGCACAAAACCACCAATGAACAGAAAGAGAAAATTAAACAAACTAAATGACATTAATTAAAGTAAATTAACAAACACAGAACAGGTGCCCTAGGCACCCGTTACACATTGTTAATTTAGAAAAATCATTTTCCTATTATTTTTCATATTTAAATTAGCTCTTAACTTTATTCTCGGTTCCATAGATTTTACTTTGGAAGCAGATATTAGATGTGAACATACATTAAATTAAATTTTATCACATGGTATTAACATACCTATAGTTTCACAAAGGAATGTCATCTTCTTTCATTTTTAAAAAACCTACAAATTAGAAATTTGTAATAATCTGCTCATTAAACCACAATTTAACAAGAAGCGTATTATCATTCCCTAAATCTCTGTGGCATTCATACGACATGTACCTGAATTAAATATGAAACCAGTGTCAAGACCAGAAGAACGTAAGAGTACATCTGTACATCTTAAACATATGTTTTTTATGACTTTGACAGTGTAGCTCCACAGAACTGGGCGCCAATCTATCACTGGGCACACACTTATTCACACAGATACACTCTATATGGGCCATATTTGAGAATTCAATTGACTTTGATCCATGTTTTTGGACTGTGGGAGAAAACCGGAGAACCCGGAGGAAACCTACGCGGACACGGGGAGAACATAGAAACTCCACCCAGTTTGGAATCGATCTGGGAATCCCTAGTGCTGAGAGGCGAACATGCTAACCACTAAGCCACCGTGCTGCCACTCTCAAATATTAAAGTGCGTAAATTCATTCCTTATGCTAGGTTATTTTCCCCAAAACTAAAGTTTGTGTCTAATGAACCATTAACTAAAAGTGTCAAACTATAGACATTAGTCCATTTGTCTCAAAAAAAATAGACAAATGGAACATTTACAAAAAGCTTGTAAAAAATCACCATCTTCTAGCTAAAAATATTCATGAATTTTTAGTAGGTTAGTCACCAGTTTAGAAACACCATTAATAAAAGTTAATGACTTATTAATGTTCATGGATAATAACCACAGCCCATTTCTCATCCTACTAAATGGTATTGCAGCATTTTTTTTCTTTTTCTCCTGTGCGTGAGTGGCAGCACGTCTCAGCAGCTCCTGCTCACGACTGTGCATTTTTCACTTTTTACTTTTAATCTTTATCTTTAACTCTTTCTTTCTATACACTCTTTTATATTTTATATATACTTTCCACTCTGTTGTTTTTTGTTTCTATATATTTCTCGTAATTTTTTGAAAATGAGGACTAGGGCTTTGGAATTTGTTTTGGTTTTAGTGCTGCTTTTGTCCTTTGTTTTGACTGTGTCTGCGGACCGGACATGGAGCCACAGACCCATCGTTTACACCCGGGATTAGTTACTGGCTCTTCGGAACACAGCGGTGCTACCCGACATGCGAGCCGACATCCTCCACGAGTTCAGTTCGAGTTGCGTTGTCATAGGTCCTTCATTCCTGCTGCAGTTAGACTGCACAATCAGCACTGCTCTCAGTAACCACTCCAAACCAAACTAAAAATAACTGTGCAATAAGTGTATCATTGATGGTGCAATACATTTCAGTCATCTGTATGTAATAATTGTCTGCTGCTTAATCAGACACCACATGTGCAATATTTGATTTATTTCATTCCTGTAGGACTGTAAATAACTAAAATTAGAAAGTTAGATTTTTATTGTGTATATATAGATTTCTAACTGTATTTAAAATTTTTCCTAGTTTAAATCTCTTCAATTACTGGATACCTTTTCACCCTCCTCTGTATCTGCTGCTGAGAAATGTGAATTTCTCCATTGTGGGACAAATAAAGGTTTATCTTATCTTATCTTATTTGGCACGATATTATACCATTTACTCATTTAGCAGAAGCTTTTATCTAAGCGACTTACAAATGAGAACACCATAAGTCAGTAGTTATGGAAAAACCCAGCTACACTGTATATTTTCAAACCTGATTATTATCCTATCCTGCACCCCTTTTTTAGATTTAGATAAAAAAAAAACATTGAGCATTACAGGATCTGTGCTACAGTTGTTTAAATCTTATAGGACACATTTCTTTCAGTTTACATGCATAAACATTTAATGTTGGACCTTGCAAAGGTAAATGATGGTGTTCCATGTAGGTCTGTATTAAGTTTACTTTAATTTACTTGTCCATGTCCTTTCATCTTTCATCATTTCAACAACAAAAAGTTATAATGACTAAGTGAATTCCTTTAAGGATTTCCACTTATGCAGCATTAATAATCTCTTACTGGTTGAAACTATGGTGGTTTCTGAGGTTTAAACTGCCAAGGAGAGCCTTCCTTCAAGGGAACTTGAGTCTTGAGCTTTTGGAGACAGATTAAGTTTTTCAAATTCCAGGTTGGAACCTGGCTTTAAACCTTTCAGTGCTGAGCCTCACCTTTCTTCCTCTTACAGTGTGATTGTTTCTGCCTGTGGCTTCAGTTCAAGTGTCTCAGTTTGTGACCCCAATCGGAGCATGTATGCCTGTCTCCACAGGGCTTGTGTATGTTTTGCTCATGTATGTGGGTGAATGCTAGTGTCCCTAATGTATTTGTGTGTGAATGGTATACATTAGTGTTTAATGTGTTGCTCATGCCTTCATGTGTGCTGGTGTCCCAAGTGCTAATGTTGAGTGCGGCCTGTACATTTTTAATAATGTTAGGTGCAGCCCCAGCTCTTCTAGTAATTTGACATTATTATAATACATATGACAACTGTTATACTTTTGAAAGTTATGACAACACAATTACACTATATTCATGAAATATAATGTATATGCCCCAGTCTGGGTGGAGTTTCTATGTTCTCCCATTGTCCACATGGGTTTCCTCTGGGTTCTCCAGTTTCCTCACACAACAAAAAAACATTTAAATTTAATTATTACAATGCTTTAAAATTGCCTCACATAATGTGAGTGATAGATTGCACCCTGTTCTGGGTGTGTCTGCCCAGCGGCCAAAACTTTCTCTCCTGAATAGGCATGGGGAACCCCGCCACTATCCTAGTAGAGGATTAAGTGGAAGATAATAAATTCATGAATGACTGAATAATGTATATGCATATTTATAAGGTGACACATTGGTGAAGTTGGAAGATCTGCTACCTAACACCAAGATGTTTAAAGGAGACAAGTGTTTCTTTCAAAGATTATGTTTTTTGCTTTTTTAATGCTTTTGTCTTTTCTATTGATTCTAAATGCTTATAATGTTTTTGTCAGTGTCCTCTTTTCATAACTGGAAACTTGTCCATTGGTGTTTTTTTCCCCACAAGAACCACAAAGGTAGCATTTAGCTACTATTCACCTTTTTGGTATATGAATGATTGAATGCAAAATGATGAGTTTGAAAAGTTAAAAAGGTATTCCACAAATTTAAATTTTTATTTGAATTAAAGACGAGAATACAGTTATTTAACAATGTCCCAGGATATAGAGTAAAAAGGCAAAAATGTATTTCAAAAGAACATAAAAACTTTTAGAATATACAATCAGTCAGTACAGTTCTGTAAAACGTTTACAATGCACAAACAGCAATTCCAAAAATCCTAACATATAACAGTAAATCCATGATGTAGTAAAATGGTAATAACATTAAATGTTGTTTTAAAGCAAGGTAAAAGAAGAAACATTGTATTAATAATTCATCACAAACACATTTTGAAAACTATATAAAGTATTCATAACCTGTATATAAGTTGTCATAAGCATCTTTTAATGTTCATAGATGTTCATTATGACACTCATAATATGTAACAATAATGTGCTTTTTACTGCGCTTATTGTTAATTTTTTATTTCCCATCTTGTATATATAAACATGTCTAATCTGTAAAAACTGCAATTTCCCCCACGGGGATTAATAAAGTATTCTGATTCTGATGCTATAATCTTACACCCTGCAAAAGGCGCATTTCAATTCTTATTGATGTCTTCAACCCCGCCAACAATCTATTTTCATGCCTTCTGTCTATGTCATTTAAATGGCAGCAGTACTTAAGAATATACCTATGCAGATGTGTGTGGTGGTATCAAAATGGGATGTGTTCAAGTGAATTGCTATCCTGGCAACAGAAACTACAGATGCACCATTGACAGAAATCAACCTAAGCAGACATCAGTTCAAGTTCCTTCAAGTTCCTTTATATCTAGATATGTGCCCAATTCCACTTTTTGCTGAAAAGCCATGCAACACTATTAAATGTACAGAAAATGCATATACATAGTCTACATGGTCCTAGTCCATAGTCTACCTTATGGTCTAGTGCATTGAGTACAGGTAGCTGCACCATTAGAATAGCAATCTGCCAAAGTGAGAACACACCTGACACTTAAATGGAATAATAAGTGACACTATGATTGCTAGCAAAGTTGTCTTTACAGGCATTAGGTGAAATTTCTCTTTGAAGTAGTTTAATGCATAAATATAAGCACCAACTAGCTATAAAACACCATAAATTCCTTTAATGTAAAAAATCATTTTGCATTAAGTTAGTTTATATAATTTTATAATGTGTTATGTGGCTTAGTGTTATACAGTCTTTTGACATTGTTATAACACTTAAATTGATCATGAATATCTATGTACATTAACCGAGGCTTATGACAATTTTATAAAGCATTATAAATTCTTAATAAAGGTTAATGTATGATTTTGCAATGATAAATTAAATATAGAACATATTATGCCTTGTTTTCTGTTTGATGTTATATTTGCATTTTAGCCAACAGATGTATAAGTTGGGGTCCAAATAATCATGTATTTTAGCATCAACAAAATGGATATGGGCTGGATTTCCCAAAAGTGTCGTAGCGCTAAGTACTTCGTAACTTTGTATTAAAGAACATTCTTACGAGCCTTTCCCGAATGCATGCGTAACTTAAGTCGTTCTTAAAATCGCTCATAACTTACGAGTACTCAGAAATAAAATAAGCACTAATATCACCTGGAATTCGGTAATTTAATCACATATTATTTTATACATTATCATTATTTTATAGATATCCTTAAATTCCAGATTTAAATTGCATATATATATTTATATAATTATATATATATATATATATATATATATATATATATATATATATATATATATATATATATATA
>JAFMOD010000239.1:955034-970252 GCA_019802435.1 Corydoras maculifer
TATATATATATATATATATATATATATATAAACAATCCATCCTTCCATCCATTATCTTCCACTTTATCCTATATTAGGGTCGCGGTGGGGTTCACCATGCCCATCCAGGGGAGAACTCGGGCGCTGGGCAGATACACCCAGGACAGGGCACCAATCTATCGCTGGGCACACACTCATGCACACATACACACTCTATATGGGGAAATTTGGAGAACTCAATTGATTTGATTCATGTTTTTTTGTACTGTGGGAGGAAACCAGAGGAAACCCTCGCGGACACGGGGAGAACTGAGTGATATATTCTAGGGATGAAGTTATATATATATATATATATGCATCAGGGGGATTTAGGTTAAATCTTCCTGATGAAGAATGTGAGAATGAAGAGAGAGTAGATGACATTCATGTTTCTGCCAAATACACTTTATGCCTGATCTATAAGTTGAATTGCAAGCACTGATAGTTTGTGATACATCCTCCACTTTTTTCTTTGTTGGTGGGAATCTCGTGCTTTGGAAAATAATGTAATAATGGAAATAATTCGTCTTTTTGTTCTACTTAATCAAGCATCTTATTTAGTTTGCTTTCAGAAAAGTGTATATTGCGGTGTTGGTTTTCCATGCCACTGAATAATGTATTCAGGTTAAAAGTGCACCCATTGATAAGCTTGCTTGGTAAACTATTGGTCAAAAATTGGTTGTTTCCCGCTTTTTATAACAGCAGCCTAATTTAAATATTATTATTTAATATTTTATATAGTTTTTTAATATTTTCTAAATTAATTGTTTATTTTTTGTGCATTATATTGAGAGATGTATACTAATCTGTGATTCAGTTTTCGACTGACGGTGCCTTTTCAGGGGCGGAGTCTACAAAGAACGACATAAAATTCTCTCTTAGTCTAGGAGACTTAAGAAGGCTTTTGGGAAAGCGCCGTAAAATTCGCGTTCTAAAAGTTACGTCGTTCTTAAAGTTGTTCGTAAATCGCTAAAAACATTCGTTTTTGGGAAATCCAGCCCTGAAAGTTGGATCTTGGACACAAACCAAGTGACAATAAGTCCACAAAATATAATAAAATCTTCATATTTAAACAAAGTTTGTAAATTTCTATTGATATTATATATCAATTTTTCTTGTATTTCTTTAATGGTGATATTTTGTGTTTGTTTTAGGTTTAGTAATACATTTTAATTTTGCTCAATATTCCAAAATGTTGAAATAAAATGCATTTTTTTTAAATATTTAATGTTTACAGCATATGATTTATTATGGTAATACAAATGTAGATAGACCAGGTTGTGCTATTATTTTTAAGCATTAAAGCATTAATATTACATGGTACTGACCTTTAACTGTACTAACCAAATTTAAAAATGTTTTAACCCATCCATACTTTAAGTGTAATCAAGACATTAAATGCGATGGTCTTTAGGAAGAGGACTCTCAGCCAAAAGATTCCCAGCGTCAAAAAGTTAGTTCTGGCATCTACAGAGGAAAGTATACAGGCAAAAATATTTTGAAATTTTTACAAAGTGAAAAAAAAAATTCTTAAAATTGAACATAAATAAAATTTTACCTTTGGTGAATATATCTTTTTCATCTGCATGACAGCTACCTGTTTCTAATATAATACATTGAATCAGATGAAACATATAGAACATTTTACTGTTTAAATAAATAAATAGTTCATTAGTTTTTAAATTCTTACCATTGCAGTTGGAGTCAGATTTCACAAGTCTACTGTATGTAGAGTCTCCATCAAAGCGAACTGCCTCTGTTTTTTTTCCTTCTAGATCCCACATGTCATCTGTTGCATTTTGTCTAGTAAAGCCAGTGGCCAGGCAGAAATTATCAGCTTCAGATTTAATCTTGTATTTATTTGCTGATTTCTCTTCTTCTATAAACACATAAAACACAAAATACATAAAATTAAATGTCATTAAGCTGAACAAATTATCTTTTTTTAAGACGTGTTATAACTTTTTTTGTTATTAATAAGGAATATTAATATGTTACATTTCTTCATTATATTAAAACTAATTAAAATTTTACATAAGTGTAGTGCTTTCATACCTTAAAACTACATAGGGTTAATATTTCATTACAATATCATTTGTTTGAAATTACATTAGATTTAAGATTCAGTGACATATTTACCGTTAATTAAAAGTGAAAAACAGAATTAATAGCTGGCAAATCTTCATAATATTTATGTTTTTGAGTTATCCTGTAATATTTTTTGGAATTATTTAAACCTTTAAAATGATTAAAATCCAACATACTTGCAAAGACAACCACTTGAATTCCTTGTGCAAAAAATAACTCGTACATATTATTCACACTGACAATCAACATGCAACATAAACCATTTTGCTTTGGTACATACACACTTAGACACCAATTTCACTCTAATTAATTTATTCCTTGCTATTTTTCAGAATAAGTGCATATTCAATTACCATAACTTCAAGATTTAAGAAGTACTTATTGTCCTGTTTATTTCTCAATGCTCCTTTTAATTTATTGTAATTCATGATTCATAAAATATCCACAAGTTTAACATTATTTTTTTTCATAACACTAAATACATAATAAACTTACTTGCAAAAACAATTACTTGGATTCCTTGACCATAATTTAGCTTATAACCAGTGTTCACACTGACAATAAATACAGAACAATAACCTACTCCTACCAAAAGCTACATGTTATGTTTATTGTTATTAAATCATAGCTTTGTCTCAAAAGTGTATTTTATTTGTGTATGTAGTTTATTGGAATCAAATTAATCATTGTTAATCATTTGTGGTTTGAACCTAGGTATTTAAAATATCTTTATATAAAATGTATATAAAATAGCAACCTACTGCTAGCTCTTGTAAAAGAACACATAAACATTTTATTTACAAATATTTAATCAAGTTAAACGTATTTACTGCAGAAATTGTACCATTATTCTATACATAAAACCAAAGCCAACACTTTCTATGAATTCTGTATTCATAATGCATTATAAGTGCATTTATAAAGATTTATAAAGTATTCATAACACTTTATAACATTTGTTATAACTATTTGTTAATGTGCATAGATTTTCATAATCAGAGTCATAAATTGTTATAACAATTTGACATACGGCTTTATAACACAAAGTGACATATTACATTTTAATATGAACTTGTTTAACTTTTGATTCTTTGGATGTTTAGATATTTTTGTTTAAATTAAGATGATTACACTACTTAAAGTCTGTAAATGACATTTATAAGTTTTTATAAGTCATTATGTACTTTGTATGCAGTCTCTTTTAAAGAGGTTATTAATGACGACACTTTACCTTATGCCTGTAATGAGAGCTAGTAAGTAGTTATGAGCACTTATAAAGTCATTTTCAGGCAAAGCATCCGGTAAAGACAATCATTATAAGGCTCTATGTCACTGGTCTCTATAATAGGTTGATGAACAGTTCAAATAAATAATTTAATTTGTGTTATAAAGCCTCATGGCATGTTATTTTTTTGCCACTTCCAAATATTATTTTCCATCCCCTATCATTCACACATAGGTATACTCTGTATCAAATATGGTCTTTATCAAAAATATAATTTAAATAAGATAGATTCTGCAGCTCATTAAACATAAACAAGCTATTTTTTACAAGCTTTAAGTTTGCTATTAATAACATGAAAAAAAAAATGTAGAATTGAAGCCTATTCAATTTTGCTTTTGTTTTTGTATTTGGATAAAAGTCACTTCATTGTCATACAATTATATCATACCGTTGTTTACCTGTGGTCCTTGGATATTCTTCAATCAAACTTTAATTATGTTTAGTTCAGGGGACTATGAAAACCATTTCAAAAGTCTGAGTTTATGTCTATATTTTCAGTCACTCATAAAGGCAATTTAAGTAAGATTTAAGTATTTTAACCCATTATGTCATTTTGTATTATAAGGCATCATGTTATAAATACTTCTTAAAGCTTTTTATATGAGCTTATAATGTATTATAACTACAGGCATGTTATTGAAAACCTATTGAAAAAACATTTCTACCTATCAATTTATAAAGTTCCATGTATATAAGCAGCAATGTGTAATTGTTAGTTGAGTCTTATTTGATTTGATATGCAGAATTGTTCCTTTTCCAAATAGTATCCTACTTCCCAGATTATTCACACATTGGTAAACCATGTAGCGAGAACATAAGCCTCCCTTATTGTTACATAACATGCATTGTTAATAGAAATTTAAAGTATAAATGTAGTTAGTACATTTAAACTCTTCTATATATTTTTAATGCATAATGATTTTGCAATTGTAATATTAGGCCATTATTTTATTGAATACATTCATTATATGAGAACTTTTCTTATTTTGCTGATTCAGTATTACATTATACATTTTTTCATAAATTTGCTCTCAATGATATTGCTATGCAAAATATAACAGTTAATGTTTAGTACTCTGTGTCCAGACAAGAACCCCTAAAATAAATCCATACAAACATTGGCCGTGATTGGAAATTCAACACAGAATATGAAGCGTCGCTGTATGGCAACAGTGTCATTATGTCACCTACAGTATATTGCCTATATAATACTGTTTCGAATTATTAAAAAGGTGCATTTATAATAAATTACTCTCGTAAAGTGTCAAACCTACCATGTTTTTAAACTCTATTTAGACTATTTACAGCATTTTTTTGTAATAAGTTTTTCAGTTATGTTATACAAATATGTTAAGAAATGTGACCTCTCAAGTTTACAATAAAAAAAAAAACTTGTTCACACCTCTTAAACAACCCAAATTGTGCTGTTTTGCAAAAGTGCTTAGCAATATGTTAGTGTATCAGTTGTGTTGTTTGTACATTTAAAGATTTAAAAATATCGTTTTGAGAAAAGTGTTTTTAATGATTAGATGTGTTGTTTAAATGGGTTGATATATTACCTGAAATTATTGTCAGCTTTATTACTTGTCCAAAAATTATCTTCAGTCTATCAGTCACACACTGTTTTACACTCACCCAATATTTAGATTTTCTGATTTAAACTCTGCTGGTAGTTACTTTAAGGCTATAAATAGTAATAGTGAAATAATGTTTGAATAGTCAGACTAGCATGAGTAAATTTTGGTATTAACAAATAAGAAATTAGTATTTAGCAAAATGTTAATTATCAACAATCATCAAAATAAATGAAATATTGTATGAGAGGTTAACACAGACCTAATTTTTGTTAGCATTCTTTGTTACATTTCAAAATATTCTTAAACGTTTAATGACATCTCTCACATGCAATATACAGATGAAGATATTCGGACAAAAAATATATACTTTTGCGCTTTGGCATTTGTTCATTATGCATTTTTTTTAGATATTCTTTAAGGTTTTAAGTAAGCTAACCTTACCAAGATTAGCTGATAGAGTAGGATGTAAATATAAACATATTTTATGTAAAATTATATTTTAAGAAATTTACTTAAAAAGATGTATCTACTTAATCTACTGTATTATTCCAGTAAACTATATAACTTTTTTTTTTGCCAAAAAATTGTTAAAATCCAACTCCAGAAGTCAGATAATATAAATGCAACTAACAACAAAATATTAAAATATATTTCATACAATACAAAAAGTATGAAATCTTCATTCACAACATATGATGTTTATCATAAAAAAGACACAATTTAAAAAATATCTTTTGATAGCGAGAGTTGTATTTCTTTTCCAAATATTATTTTCCTTTCCCCTAGACCAGTCATACCCAGTTATATTTACATACAATAACATATAGTTTGAAACTACAAACTACTAATTTGTAATTAGTAAATTTATAAATCATTTAACATTTTTATTAGGGATAAAAATGAGAAGTTACAGATTATATATTAACTTGACAAGAGTTGAATATGATATAATTCAATTACTGTGCCATGGCTTAAATTATTTACACGTTATTAACCAGACAACTGTATTTAGCTTTAAGATATAATTTTACTGCAATTTAAAAACTATCATGTCGCATATTGTATTCACATCTGCAAAATCAACATGATTAACTTACTTGTTTTGATTTGCAAATTTATGCCCGTGCCAAAGATAATCTTTGCAAAACCACTTCCATCATTCACACAATGTAAAACTATCCAACTAATACCTTTAATGTCAATATTTATATATATGAAACTGTAAGAGCGACAATCAAATCTTTCACATAGCAACAGATCATTAAGTATTTTGTGTCATTTTGTTTTATAAAGGCTAATGTCATAAATTCTTTATTAAGCTTTATTTATGCACTTATAAATACTATATTTATAGATTAAATTATTACTGAAAACCACTATGCATTTCTACCTATTCACCTTTATATTTTTACATATATGGGCAGCAATATATAACTGTTTTTATTATTATCATCATCATCATCATCATCATCATCATCATCATTATCATTATTATTATTATTATTAGTAGTAGTATTACTATTATCATTACTATTATTATTTTTGTTATTGTTATTATTATTATTATTATTTTTTTTTATCATACATTATGACAAAATGTGTAATGTGATATTCTTTAATTATTATGATGTGCAAGTCTGCCAACAATTAAACTGCTAAACATTATATCAATTACTGTTTATACATATGCAAGAGAAATATATTTCGCTTACTTGTGTTAACTTGCAAATTTATTCCAGTCGCAAAAATAATCTTTACACCAACATTCACACTATGTAAATCCATTTAACTAATACATACATACATAAATACATTCATACATACATACATACATACATACATACATACATGTAACCATATATATATATATTATATTATATTTATAGCGCTCAGTGTTATTAAGCTTAATAACATTTGTGCTTGCATAATGTGTTTACAAACATTAGGTGATTTTGGTCCACTCTTAAAATCGTGAACAACCCAATTTGTTACATTAGTGAATCAGTAGTCTTTTTTGTGAAAATGTTCTACATCTTACAAGCTTTTAAAACAATTTTTGATTTCACTAAATTAAATGAATGTGAATGATGGCATTATCTTAATATCCCAGTCAATATAATATCAATTTACCTTTATCTTTTTCAAATCTAAATTTAACTTTAATTTGCTATTTCACATGTAACTAAATGTAAATTACATAAAACTGTGACATATAACAACAGATTAGTTAAAAGTTAAGTAATTGAAGTGTTGTTCCTTTTCCAAAGTTTAAATTTCAAGATGCTATTCCTGAACTAGTCACACTACTGTTAAGCGTCCTTTGGTTTGTGAAATGTAATATATAAATTATTATAATAATAATAATAATTATTATTATTATTATATTATTATTATTATTATTATTATTAATATCAAACAATCTGCTCAGTAAACATCCATCCAGGGGAGAACGTTTCGGGAGCTGGACAGATACACCCAGGACAGGGCGCCAATCTATCGCTTGGCACACACTCACTCACTCATACACACTCAATATGGGGCAATTTGGAGAACTCAATTGACTTGAACCATGTTTTTGACTGCGGGAGGAAACCGGAGAACCCGGAGGAAACCCACAAGGACATGGGGAGAACATGGAAACTCCACCCAGATGGGAATTCGAACCAGGAATCCCTAGTGCTGAAAGGCAAACATGCTAACCACTAAGCCACGGTGCCGTCGC
Source organism: Corydoras maculifer (assembly GCA_019802435.1). NCBI lineage: Eukaryota > Metazoa > Chordata > Actinopteri > Siluriformes > Callichthyidae > Corydoras > Corydoras maculifer. The sequence goes on from JAFMOD010000239.1 coordinate 962,725, forward strand.
TCAGTGAACATTTTGTAATTAATTTTACATGTAATGTGGTAGATTCATAAGTATTTAATATGTTCAAACCATATTCATAACCTCTGATGTTCATTATAAAAAAATATTTAAAATTTACCTTTTAATATTGTGAGTTTAATTGCTTTTCCAAATATTATTTTCCATCCTCCTGAATTAGTCACACTCAGTTATAGTTACATACAAACTTATGGTTTGGAACTAATTCATAATTTGTTAAATGTTTAAGTATTCATTTAACATTTTCAATTAGAATAAAAATGATAATTTACAGATAATGTATTATTGATCTATGACCAGATGTGTAACGTGATATTCTTTAATTAAAATGACTTGCGTTAACTTACTAGCAACTATTTAACAACTGTATCTGGCTGGTTTTAATATATTATACTGCAATTTAAATATAATAATCATATCAAATACTGTTTTTACATCTGAAAAAAACAATATGATTAACTTACTTGTGTTAATTTGCAAATTTATTCCAGTGGCAAAGATAACCTTTTCACCAACATTCACACTATGTAAATCCATTCAACTAATACTTTAATACATACGTAGATAATGAGCGTCATCTTTATATGCATATAACTGAATGAATGATGAATGAATGATGATGAGCTAAATGAATGATTTTCCTGTAAATTACTTTATAAATGCCTATAATTGTTAAAATAATATTTATAGGCATTAGGTGAATCTTATCCACTCTTTTTAAAGAGTGAACAACTCAAGTTGTACATGCTGTTATGCAAGAGTGCTAAGCATTACGTTGGTGAATCAATGACACAATCTTATTTTTTTTCAATTTTACATCTTATGAACTTTTTAAAAAAATTGATTCCACAAGATTAAAAGAACAGAAATTATGTCATTATTGTACTATCACAGTCAATATAATATCAATCTAAACATTTTTTAAGTTAGAATACAAATTACATTTTACAAACCATGTATTATTAATCTATCACAAGCTGTCTAATGTGATATTCTTTAATTATTATGATTTGCATTAATTTACTAAAAACAATTTAAAAGCCCTCTGTACTTGGCTTTAATACATATTTTACAGTAGTTTGAAAATTATCATATGATATACTGTTTTCTCATCTGCAAAAGTAATATAATTAACTTACTTTTGTTAATTTGCAAATTTATCCCAGTGGCAAAGATAATAAAACCATCCAGCTAATACCGTTGTCAATGTCAATACATAAATACTGTATTTACAGCACATATCTAACTATCTATCTATCTATCTATCTATCTATCTATCTATCTATCTATCTATCTATCTATATATATATATATATATATATATATATATATATATATATATATATATATATATATATATATATATATATATATATATATATACTAGTTATTTATTACCTTTATTACATAACTTATTTTGTTAATGTTCAAACTTGCTGTCTTTTTAAAGTATTTTTAGACTATTATAGTATAATATATATTAATATTAGTGTTATGATTTTAATCATTCATGATTTAAGTAATTGAAACGTGACCTCTGGAGTTTACACTGAATGCATCTTGTTTAACCAATATGTTAGTGAAACATCTTAATATTTTATTCCTCCAGACTAAATGAACATAAATTATGTCATTATCCTAATATCTTACACAATATCACATTTGTTCATAATAATCTAACATTCTTTATACATTTTTTAAATTAAAATATTATGGTTTTAAGATACATCTAAATTAAAAGTAAAAAAAACCCGCAGTTAACTTTAACGTTTTGTTTTACAAGTCACTAAATGTAAAATACATGAATATGCAACAAAGAAAATCACAAAAAAATAAACTACCTGGATTTACAGTGAGCATTGTTCCTTTTCCAAAGATAATTTTATAAGAGTTTATTCCTGAACTAGTCGCACATAGTGATTAAGTCAAAAAATAATGTGAAGTGAATCCAATCTATTCATGTTCAATGTTTTTCACTAATATATGTTTTTTTTTTTTTTTTACATCTGATGCAAAAGATACCTAAGTATTTACAATTTGTGTGTAATTGTAGACTAATTCACAACAACATTGCAGGAAATGTTATAATTTACTTTTGTTAATTTTTATGAAGACTTACAACCAAGCTCCACATATCCTCGAGTTTGAATTGATAATCTTATTGTTTAAATGAACAGTGTAACTAAAAACGTTTTTGCATTTCTACCTATTTACCTGTATAGTTTTAGATTTTAACAACAATATATAATTGTTATTTTAATATTATTCTTACTTGATTTGATATGCAACACTGTCCCTTTTCCAAATAGTAATCTTCTTCCCCCATCATTCACACATTGGTAAACCATGAATCAAAAATATGCCTCCATTCTTGTTACATATCATGCATTTTTGATAAAAATTCAAATCTATTTTTTTTACTTTTCTTCTTAATACAAAAAAAATTGCTGTAGAGCAACAGTGCTAAGTCATCATGTCACATATCGAATTAATATGATGTTACCATAAATAGCATTGGTATAAGGCCAAACTTGCTGTTCTCCTAAAATATTTTGTAATAAGTTGTAAAAAATGATTTCATTTACTTATTCACTTATTTGGTAAATATTGTTATTTTTCCAGTTACTCGAGTTTTTAGAGTAGAATGAACATACTTCATTCTTCTTTAGAACAAGTACATGCAATAGAGTGTTACGCTCATTATTGTGTGATTTTTAGTTCTACACATTTTTAAAACAATCTTAATAATATTAAACCAATCTTCTGAAATATTAAGATATTAAACTACATCTTAATTAATGGTTACAAAATCAGCCTCAGTTAACATTAACAGTATATAAACCACAGAATTTATTGGAGACAAATTTGCAACAGATTAAATCAGTAAAAACTACCAGAATTTACAGTAAGCTTTGTTACTTTTCCAAATATTACTTTCCATCCTCCTGAATAAGTCGCACCCAGTTGCAAAAACATAAGGTTTAAAATTGCTTTGTATATTATATTTTGAAGGATTCATTTAGCATTTTTAATTTTAATACAGATCATGTTTTGACCTATGACAAGATGAGTACATTTTTAATTATTTAATTACCATGACTTGCTTTAATTAACTACAAGCAATCAAACAGACAACTGTACCTTAAGATGTATTTCCACTGCAATTTAAAATTATAATATTAAATGCTGTATTAACATCTGAAAAAGCAATATTTTAACTTACTTGGGTTGATTAGCAATTTTGTGCCCGTGCCAAAGATAATCTTTCCACCTCCAACATTCACACTTTGCAAAACTATCCAACTAATACCTCAGTACATACCTACACACACACACACACACATATATATATATATATATATATATATATATATATATATATATATATATGTGTGTGTGTGTGTGTGTGTGTGTGTGTGTGTGTGTGTGTATTGTTAATAATAACTGTTCATTAACTTATTATAAAAACAAGTGTAATTAAGCTTATTATTGCTTGTGCTGAATAAAAGCTTTCCCCAAAAATGACTATAAATACTTATAATTGCTTATATAAGCTTTATAGGCATTTGGTAAATTGTTGTCTTTTATTATGTCTATGAAAGTGACTGTATCAATTTTAGCACATATCAAATGATCATAAATGCACTTCAAGTAAGTTTACGCCATTGTTTCATTTTTGGCTAAAAATCCTTACATCATAAATGCTTTATAAAGTTTTATTTACCCACTTATAATGCATTATGAATACTGGATTCATTGAAAGTGTTGCCAAACACTTTCTATTTATTTATCTATATGGTTCCACATATATGATCAGCAATATGTAATTAATTGTAGTCTTGCTCAATTTGCAGTACCATCCTTTTTCCAATTAGGATTCTTTCTTCCATATTATTCACATATTGGTAAACCATGCATTGCAAAAATAAGACTCTCTTCTCAAGCATTTAAAAAATGTACAGCATGCATGTAGTAAGTACAATTGCTAACTTTTTTTCTATTTAACTCTCAATACAAAATATATGATTATTTTCATTTTGCATATATGTTATTAGGCTAATATTGTGTAGAATATAATCATTATTTAAAAACTATCCTGGATTGGCTGATGTCTGTAGTACATTGTTTCATTGGAAAATTGGAGGCATCTGCTCTCAATTATATAGCTATGCAAAATGTCACATGCAGTAATTATTTCTATATGTGTACACAAATATCTCTGAAACTAACCCACACAAACATGGGGCTTGCATGTAAATCAAACACAGATAAATAACTTTTCTCTTTCTAGATAATAAACAATAGAACAAATGCTAGAAGACAACAATGCTAAGTCCACTTTTTTAAACAACTCAAGTTGTTCTTGCTGTTATGCAAGAGTTTTAACTGTTACATAATTAAATAAAAAGTACAGTCTATTACGTGTAAATGTTTTTAGATCTAAATCTTACAAACTTTGAAAACAATATTAGATTCCACAAGATTAAAGGAACATAAATGATGTTATTATCTTAATATATCAGTCAATATAATATCTGTTCATATTAACCTAAGTGTATATTTTTTAAATTTGAATATTACATTTTTTATATACATCACAAATAACAGTTAAACAACAGCCCCAGTTACCTTTAACTGTTGTTTTGCACATCACTATATGTAAATAACATGAAAATGCAACATATAACAGCAAATCAATAAAAAGTGAATCTACTGGAATTTACAGTAAGAGTTCTTCCTTTTCCAAAGATCACTTTATAGGACCCTGTTCCTGAACTAGTCCTTTTTTGATACCTACGGTAATGTGACCTTGAGGTTGTGAAATGTGCTATATACATTGAATATTATTATTATTATTATTATTATTATTATTATTATTATTATTATTATTATTATTATTAATATTATTATTATTATTATTATTATTATTATTATTATTATTATTATTATTATTATTATTATTATTATTACTATTATAGTGATTCAGCATGAAAGCCTCTTCAGTACATTAAATTATAGCATCGACAAAATATATCTTCATTTAAAGCAGATAAAATTAATTATAAAAACACAATTTAAAAATTACCTTTTGATATTGAGAGTTTAATTGCTTTTCCAAATATTATTTTCCATACTCCTGAACCAGTCACACACAGTTATACTTACATACAATAACATATAATTTGAAACTGGTTTGTAAAGTATTAATTTAACATTTTTAATTTGAATAAAAATGACAAGTAACTGGTCATGTATTAATAATCTGTGACAAATTTGACGTCTTCAAAAGCAATATGCTTAACTTACTTGTATTCATTTGCAAATCCAAAGATAATCTTTCCAAATCCATCATTCACACCATGTAAAACTATCCAACTAATACCTTTAATGTCAATACATACAAACATACCTACAGCACAGAACCTCATCTATGTATATATCAATTGATCAGATGGATGCATGGATGGATAGATAGATGGATAGAAAGTGTTGTCATGTATTACCTATTTGAAAGTGACTATTAATTTTAGCTTTATGCCTTAAATATTTCTGCAGCTTTATGTATGTACTTAAAAAAATATACTGAATTCATAAAATGTGTAATCAAAAAACTCAAAATCATTTATTACAGTAGCTATAGTTTCACATATATGAGCAGGAATATATTATTGTATGTTTAATTTTTGTCTTACTTGATTTGATATATAGCATTGTGCCACTTCCAATTATTGTCCTTCCTCTCGCATCATTCACACATTGGTAAACAATACAACAATAAAATTATTCTCCCTAATTGTTACATATTAAGCAAATCATATAAATACATCTTAGAAATACATCTTACAATTTTTTTAAACTATCTTTGATTTCACAAGACTAAATAAACTTAAATTATGTCAATATTTTATGCAATATCACATTATGATTGTCATTTAAAAATGTCTACCAATAAAATGACTCCTGTCTATTAGGTATATGTTTTTCACTAATCTTACATCTAATGTGATAGATTCTTAAGTATTTACAATTTATGTGTAATTTTAGAACAACTCACACCAACGTTGCAGGAAATGTTATTAATTACATTTGCTACATTAGTAAAATGCATTTGATTAAATGGTTTTTATGGTTTAGTTTCATAGTGGTTAGATTTGTTGTTTAAAATATATTGATATGGTACCTGAATTTATTGTCAGCTTTATTCCTTGTCCAAAAATCAACTTTACTCCATCAGTCACACAGTGTTTTATAGTACAACAAATTATAATGCTGACTGCTTTAAGTTGTGCCATTTGTTACTTGTTTACTTTTGTTACTTTTATTTGTTATTTGTTACTGTTATTTGTTAAGTATTTAAATAGTAAAGTAAAAATAATGTTTCAGTTATTTAGTCATATTCACTTGATTAAATTTGGATATTAATAATTAAGAAAATAATATTAAGCAAAACATCACAATAAACAGGATAAATAAAAAAGAGTTTTGACAATAGTGTAATAGTGCTTAAAACATATCACCTAAATCTTTGTTAGTTTTGTTTCTTTTCCAAATAGTCTTAAGCATTTCATTCCATCACTTACACTTTTAAGATAACCTTAATATGACATTTAATTATTAGCTGATACAGTAAGACGATTAATAAGGAAATATTTTAAATATATATAAATATATATTAGAAGCAAAATTTACTTCTAATGTTGTATATAATACATTTTGTAATAAACTATATAACTTACTTCTTTCAATAATCACATTGACACCTTTGCCAAAAAATAAATTCCAACTTCCAACTCCAGAAGACACATAATGTAAAAGAATCTAACAATAACACCAACAATACACATCTCATACAATACTATAGTATGAAATACCTCCTAAGTGTATTAAATCATATTATCTTTTAAATACATCTTCATTTATAACATAAGATATTCAAAATTAAAACACTATTTAAAATTTATATATATTGAGACTTTTATTGCTTTTATTGCTTTTCCAAATATCATTTTCCATCCTTATGAACCAGTCACACTCAGTTATACTTACATGCAATAAAGTATGGTTTGAAACCGATTCATAAATTAGTAAAGGTTTAGGTATTTCACATTTTCAATAAGGAAACAAAAAGTTACAAAGTTACAGATCATGTATTAATGATCTATAATGAGTAATCTGATATTTTTTAATTATTATTATTTAATTTCATTATAATACCAACAATATAACTGCCAACTGTATCTAGCTATTAGATATAGTTTACTGCAATTTTTTAACATATCATATCAAATACTTTTTTCACATATGCCAAAGCAATATGATTAACTTACTTGTGCTGATTTTTAAATTTATGCCAGTGCCAAAGAAAATCTTTCCCAATCCAATTCCAGCATTCACACTATGTAAAACCATTCAACTAATACTTTCAATGTCAATATATATATATATATATATATATATATATATATATATATATATATATATATATATATATATATATATATATATATAT
>JAFMOD010000239.1:1000051-1016395 GCA_019802435.1 Corydoras maculifer
TATATATATATATATATATATATATATATATATATATATATATATATATATATAATTTTTTAACAGTGCATGTGTATGCAACAATCTTAACAAGAATAATTCTTGCAAAAACTTGCCTGATTCAACTATAACTTTCATTCCATCGGCAAAGATTAGCTTGTTTGCAGTGTTCACACATGATAATATTTCTTATCGAAAAACAGTGCTTTCAATCCACATATAAAATAGCTAGCACATCCTAAAATGAGCACTATATAACAAATCAAAATGTCAAAATCTTTTTTAATATTAACATGACTTTTGATAATAAATTACAAATAGTTTGTGCATGTTTAAAATATGCTTGCTTTAAGACCAGTTTAGACAATTATGGAGCCTCTAAAGGCTATTAGTAATTTATCATTTTATTATCATTTGTTATCATTTAAAAAGAAAGCACAAACTGTTCCACACAAGAGTATTTCATAATCACAATATAATCAATTTATGAGCACAACATGAGAACTCATGCTCACCACTTATATTCAGATAAGATTAATAAAATTACTTTATATTAAAGAACTTTACAGTATTTTACATTAGATCTCTTATTCTTTAAAAACATTTTCCTGATTAAACTGAGAAATATTGCTTTTTGCCTTTTAAAAAGATCTATGGATTACATAGTAAATGAATCAGAATGATTCAATCATTAGATTTGTAAATTAGCATTCATATCAGCGAGACATATGTTTAATTATTGTAAAATCCATAAACATACCTAATAAAACATAAATCACTAAATGTACCTGAATTTACTGTCAGTTGTATGCCATTTCCAAATATTACTTTAGATACTCCACTTCCAGTCACACTGTTGCATATACCCTGACAAAATCATTACCTCGTTCTATTAAATTTCTCCTAGCTGTATGAAATTTCTAGATAAAAACACCAAACTACTGTATATATATATATATATATATATATATATATATATATATATATATATATATATATATATATATATATATGAGAGAGAGAGAAAAATGTTAGAAAAGAAAAGCAAAATGTAAATAAAATTAACTGTACTATTTTTTGCAATTGTGCAACTTTATTTCATCTAAAAATATGACAGAGTATGTTGTTAAAAAATGCACTATTCCCAATTTAAATCAAATTATTTTATGATAATGAAAAAATGATAATGTTTTTTAATGTCATTTTTTAAAATAGAAACTACAGTATTATTAGAAATGTTTTTTATATACTTACTGGCATTTATGTTCAATTTTGTGCCTGATCCAAATATCAGTTTCAGAAATCCTCCAGTTTTCACACAGTGTGGAATTACATTACACAAACTTTTAAATCAAAAGCCAGCTGTGTCTGAAAAATGCAACTGGATATCTAAACTAAATCCTGTCATTTGTATCAATTATGAATAGTTAATAAAGCCTAACTAATGCATTTATAATGCATAATGAGTATGGTAAAACTTTCTATGAATATGGTATTCCTTATGCATTATAAATGCATTAATTAGTAAGGCATTATAAAGAATTCATAATGCTTCATAACATTTGTCATAACCTATGTTAATGTACATAGATGTTTATAATCATGGTCATGAAGCGCTGTAATAATATAATATATGGCCTTCTAACGTATAAATTGATATAAGACAATATAATATAAACTAATAGAAACTTTGGATTCTTTGGATTTTTTAGACATTCATACTTAATACACTATGATTTTAAGTTGGTAAGTACTAATATGTATGTAGTCTACCTCACTGAGCTAATTAAAGACAACACTTTGTCATTAGCAGTTATAAGCACTTACAATGAAATTTTCTGTAAGTGCATATGTCCAACACAAACCATACAAAGCGTATTAACACTAGGATCTACAATAAGTAAATAAACAGTTACAATGTACATTTAATAAAACATCGTGCCACTTTGTGTTATGAAGCCTTATAGCAAATTCTTATAAGACTTTGAATGTTGTTCAATGAATGATGAATTATGATGAAAATTTATATACATTAACAGAGGCTTATAATAAGTATTATAAAGCATTATGGATACATTATAAAGCTTTATATAATATGTTCATTATGCATTATAAATTATTTTATTATATATTTATTATACACAATTGCATGTGGTTTATAATCAGCATATTACCATTTAAAAGTGCACATGTATTTAGCAATATAAAGAAACTTATGTAACTTAAAAAATCTTGCCTGAATCAACAATGACTTGTATTTCATCAGCAAAGATTAGCTTTCTTGCAGCATTCACACATAGTTATATTACTCATCAACAACTAGTGCTTTTGATTCACAGGGAAAATAGCTAGCACATTCTAAAATATGTATTTTTTAAAAATCTAAACAAAAAAAATTACAAACAATAAATCTGACATTTTATTAAAAAATACAAGTTTTTTTGTATTTTTGTATTTTTGTACTTGTATTGTAAAATAAAATAATAAAGATTTCTAAGCAAGGCTTAACAATGAATACTGTATTATGCAGCACTTGTATTTTAAAATAAACATGTATTTAATTATTTTTTTAAAGAAATCTCACTTAATTGTACCATAACATCTAAATTTAATTTAATACAATTTTGCATCTCTGAAAATTTTAATATCACTTGTTAAATATTAAAAAAGAGCCTGATGATGTTAAATACATATGCATTAATATATATTACTTACTTGTTTGAACTTTCAGTTTTATTCCTGAGCCAAAGTACATTTGCTGGGCTTGCATCACACACTATCATATATAAGCTCAATAACACCCTCTTATTTAGGTTTTGCTACTGCTAACCTTTCCTAGGCAACAAGTTATTGCTGTATGTAATTCTACTTCAATATCTTACAGGCTATGATATTTTATAAGAATAAAGTTAAAAATTAAATGAATGAAAATGAAATTATTAATTATAAAGTCATGATATAATTTGAATTAATATAATCCAACAACATACCTGACAATACATCATTTAACTATAGTTAAACTACAGGTATACACATATATTTAAATTATTAAATGTACCTGAATGGACAGTCAGTTGAATGGTATTTCCAAATGTTACTTTAAAATCTCCAGTCACACAATTGAATATACCCAGTAAAAATCCTTACCTCTTTTTATTTCATTTCCTAAGTTGTATGAACTTTCTAAATAAAATACCAAATTATAAATGAAAGTAAATTGTTAGAAAAAAAATAGCAATTGTTCTAACTAATTTTTATCTATATAAGCAACACATATTATATTGTACATTTTAATACACATTTTAATCAAATGGTTTTAGGACAATTTTAAATATTTGTATGTTACACTGAATTTTACTAGAAATTGTATTTTTTTGATGTTATAGAATTTTTTTTTTTGTTTTTATATACTTACTGGAGTTTATGATCAATTTTGTGCCTGATCCAAATATCAGCTTCCCATATGCTCCTCCAGTATTCACACAATGTGGAATTACATTGCACAAACTCTATTTTCTCAGAAGCATAAAAATGCTAAAAATGAAGTGTCTGAATTACATTATTTAATAATATTTTAATGTAATATATTGAATAAATACATCCATATCAAAAATTTATCCTAATTGTAATTTGTGGAAAAACTGTGAAAAAACTTTTCACAGCAAAGATTAGCTTGTTTGCAGTTTTCACACATCATTATATTTCTCAGCAAAAAACAGTGCATTTAATCCACATGTACAAAAGTCTAGCTAGCATGTCCTGAAATTCATTATGTAGGATTAAATATTTATGTAATATATTCAGAATTTTAATACTAATAACAAACATATTTCATGATATTTTGAGAATACACTCTGTTTTATGGTTTGCATTTGTTAAATTGTTTCATCTCTAACTATATTATAATTAACTGTGGGGATTTATTCACAAATTTTTAATTGTTATGATTTAAATGTTCTAAACAAATTAACTTGCAGCAAAAAAAGCAATACTCTTTCAAAACCGCCAGAATATTATTAAACATTTTTTTTAAAAACTATTATAATTACTTTCTAAACCATTAATTCAAAATGTATAATACAACTTACGTGATTCTACAACAAGTTTAGTACCCACTGCAAAGATAATCCTGTTGTCACCTCTAGTCACACAGTGCTAAATTCACTTACCAAAATCCCATATATTGCACTTCATATAATGCATAATTTCATACATTTTATGTTTAATATATTTTGAACTTTGTAAACTTTTTCATTACATAATTTCTAGTTCTAGAAACAAAGGTTCTGAAAGCAACATTAAATCATCAAACTTCAAATAAATGAAATCATATAAAAATAAATGCGTACCCTCTATTATCCAAACTAATTGTTGTCCTAATACATTTTTTACCAATTATTGATTAACAAATTATTAACAGTTCTTTATTGCAGTTAGCTACACAGTGTTTGCATTTTCCAATTTTATTTTTTAAAAGTACACGTTTTGCATATAGCATGTGAAAACTTACTATATTTGACTTGCAAGCTTATTCCTTTGCCAAATATCATCTTGGTCCCTCCAGCAGTATTCACACTGAAGTAAACTTGTTATCAAAAACTATGAACCCAAAAATGTAAAGAGCACTCATTTGTATGACTGCTAACTAAGATAATTTTTAAATGAACAATGTTGTCAAAATCATATATTAATTTCAACTGATGATGATTGATCTAATAAAAGTGATAAGAAATCATGTACTTTGCATAGTTTCTACAGTATGTGCACTTTTTCTGTTAACACCTAGAATGTAGGTTTTGTAAAGTGAACTACATTATGTTTCACAAAGAGTATTAAATTAGATATGCAATCTAACAAATGAAAAACAACCTTAACTTTTATAAGTTGGTATGCTTAAGGGTTTACAGGAATATAATAATGTACTTCATATTCACCATTTCGGTATAAGGTGTACATATTTTTACAGAATTTGGAATATGTTGACCTTTAAATAGGTTCACAAATATAATTTTAAGCATTCAGGTTATGGCATTTCTGAATTATATTGCGTACAGCATTTGTTTTATATTTATTTAAATGTTAGCTAACAATTTAAAATTTTTTGGCAGTGATCACACAGAACTCACATGTTAAATTTCATGTAACATGGTATTGCTTCATTTTATCACATTAGTATGTAACCTGTTTAAACAGAAAGATTTGTATTTGGTTTGTTCATTTAATATTAATATTTAAAAAAAAATGTTTGGGCACATTACCACTGGATCATAAATCATATAGTATACAAAGTAAGTTTTCTATTCCAAATGTTTAATGGAATTGTGCAACAATCTATTGTCTACTAATTTATGTGTTATAGAACCCACTTTTGTATTTTAATGCCTAATTTTTTTTAAATGTCTATTCGTGTTTTAATTTTGACGACAAAACCAGTTCAGTTGAAATTTTACTTACTTGTAAAGATGGAAAGTTCAATTCCTTGACCGAAAATCATCTTTCCAACACCACTGCTTTTCACACAATGAAAAACACTCACACAATAAGATGACTAAACAAGCACAAAATTTATATTTATATGAAATAAAATTTATATTACATTAAACTTACTATTTGTGCATGCATTTGCACAGTTATAGTTTTTGTTTTATTTATTTAAATAAGTTTTTTAAGCTTAGCCAACCTTACATACTTACGTTGTTTAATTCAGTTAATTTAGTCATTTAGTTACTTCTTGCAAAAATAAAGTGCTAAAAGCAACATAGTTATATATAAATACTATATTTGCATATTATATTTTACTTACCAGATTCGACTGTCAAAATTATCCCATTTTCAAATATTATCTTGTTCACTTCACCAGCATTTAAGTGAACTTCTTATCAAAAACCATGAACCAGAAATATTGTAATAGATTTAATTTGTGAATGAATGCTAAATAAGATTAATTTTTAAATTAACAATTTTGCCAAAACATTATATATTTATGTATGTATGTATGTACGTATGTATAATTTTAATGGTCTTATGGCTTTTACATTGGTAGATGAGTACTCAAAAACAAATGTTTAATGACAAATAAATGAACCAAAGTACTGATAAATGATTCGCATTCAAAAATAGTCTATATTCAAATGTATTAGTTTTCATATTTTAATTGAAATTTATATTATATTTCATATAATAATTATGTTGAAATATAAAAATAAATAAAATTTATGAATTTATTGAAATTAATTTCAGCATAAAAAATACCACATACCAACTAATAAAGTACCATAAATGCTCTTTACAGATATGAAGTAAAATGGGATGATTTTGCAAGTATGTTAAAAAAAACTTTTCTATACAATATGTTCAATAAATAGTAGTAAAATCATATTGCATTATGTTGTTTAGTGTTATTAAGCCTTATGATATACTATTAAAACACTTAACTTCTGCATTAACATAAGTTTCTGATAAATGTTATAATGCATTATAAATGCAATATTAAAAAATGAATGCATTTATAATTCATTATGAATACCAGATTTATAGAATGCGTTACTAAATTTTAAATAGAAATATGAGTATGCATTTACATAGTTTATACATGTATTCAGTTGAAGTAGTATTTGCCCTGTTCAATATATAGCCATGTTGACCTAAAGGTACCTAAAGGTAATTCAAGTTTTGGAATGGTTTGTTATGCATTAACCTACACTTAGTTTCCCAAAGTTCTTAGACATATGTTACACACAAAAAAAAAAAAAACAATAATAAATGCATTTTATTTCAAATATTTAAATAGACCCAAATAATTTTGTAGTAAATCTTAATAACACTACATGATAAAATATATATAACAATAAATATTAAAAAAATTTAAAGGAAGTTTTTGTCAGTGTTTAAATTACAATGTTTATAATCATATAATTATTATATATATTATATTATTATAAAAATGTAAATTACAAATTGTGCAATAATTGGCAGTCAATGAATGACATTTATATGTTATATAGCAATACAAATAAACCTTTCATTAATGTTATAATGTTATAAATATATGTCAGATAATTGTAAATGTAATTGTACTTACTAGACTGAATAACCAACTTTGTTGCAGGGCTAAAGTAAATCTTGTAGTTCAAGCTGGATGACCACAGTATTATGCCACAGTACACAAATTGTTTCCCCGAGTCTCAAAGAACAAAAATATTAATTTGCTTATTATAAAAATGTTATGTTGAAATAAGAAACAATTTATTTTGTGAATCCTTAGCAGATATCTGTTTTTGTTTTATTATATTTGGCATATTTGATATTTAGGAGGACTTCTTAAAAAAAATCAAATTGTTAGCAATAATTGAATTATTTTTAATTGTCAATCCTGCATGTAAATACATTTAAAATAAAGCTAAATAAAGATCTAATAAACACAAAACAGCATATGATATCATATCAGAATCACAAATTATGGTACCTGAGCGTAGATAGTAAGATGAGTAAGATAGGGTGCACATTTGTCATACACAATGTGACAAATGAAAAATAGGATGTGGAAAAAGTTCTTTAAGCTGATTTGCCACATTGACCCACTTTTCTCTGTCCCAAAGATTTTATGTTTTGAACCTTTTTATCTATGCATTCAATTACAAAAAAACACTTAAAGTATAGATATCTTTTTATACCCATTAAAATATTATTTTGTAACAATTTTAGTTTAGCTTTGATCAATGTTTGCATTAACCCAGAAGAGGGAGCCAAGTGATCCCTAATTAATCACTTTATGAGAAAAGTGTTTTTTCTGCAGTATAGGGTAAAATATTTTATGATTTTTAATATTCCATTATAATTTCTTTTAAATGTTTGTAAAGAATATGCTACAACAACTACCTGGGTCATCACTTAGTTGAGGATTAAGGTTTTGGTCTATTTTTTGATGACTCAAGAATGTAGCGTGACTTCACAATAAATTTAACAATCCATCCATCCATCCATTATTTTCCGCTTTATCCATGTCTAAAGGGGGGTTCACCATGCCCATCCAGGGGAGAACGTTTCGGGCGCTGGGCAGATACACCCAGGACAGGGTGCCAATCTATCGCTGGGCACACACTCACTCACTCACTCACACAGACACACTCTATGTGGGGCAATTTGGAGAACACAATTGAATTGATCCATGTTTTTGGACTGTGGGTGGAAACCGGAGAACCCAGAGGAAACCCAAGCGGACACGGGGAGAACATGGAAACTCCACCCAGATGGGGATTCGAACCAGGAATCCCTAGCGCTGAGAGGCGAACGTGCCAACCACTAAGCCACCGTGCCGCCATAAATTATTTAATTATTGTTTAATATTATTATTATTATTATTATTATTATTATTTAATAATTATTTATTGTACAATATACAATATTTTTTTTATAAAAGCATTACAGCAAAAATTTAAATTAAATTATATTCTATTTAAATAGGTCACAATAAACATAATATATATAATAAACATAATATGTATATTTGTTTTTTGATGTCGGCAAACTATCAAACCCATAATATTTTTACATAAAAAAAAAATATATATATATATATATATATATATATATATATATATATATATATATATATATATATATATATATATATATATATATATATATATATATATTATAACAAATAAAAACAGTTTACCAAAAACATTGTTGTATGAAAACTAAAAAAATGATAGGAATCATCAACCCTACATTAATGAAATATTACACAGTATATACAAAATAATGCATTGTTTCGACTTTGAATTGTCATACATGTACATAATTGTAAAGATTAACACTCCTTTGGCGAAAGCTGCATATTTTTTAGCCGTGCGTAAAGTCTAATATTATTGTAAACAAATAGTCATTTCATACCTTTAAGCTACAGTATAAGAGACAACTGTTTAAAGAAAGGATCTCTTTAGCTGTCATAATTTATATTAAATAAAGTGTAGTATTTTGTGTGAGATTATACAACTTTTTACTGTCATATAGCCTATAGGTCATGGAAAATGGTGAAGCCTATATTTATTATTGTTGTAAAACTCTTTGGACAGGTCACAAATTCTTTGCAGGGCAGGCACCTTAAACTATTTTTAAATATATTCCAACAGAAGGGTAAAATAGCATCTCCTTGAGAAACCCTGTGCAGATACAATTACAACTTACAAACTACAAAGAAAGAATACTGTCAACCCATGCTGCCCAGAAAGTTACCACAACACCTCCTTGCTTGAATTCAGCAGCACTACTCAACAGCAATACCATTTTTTTTTTTACATTTTTTTATATCTTTTATATTTAAATAGTATTTATTTTATTTACTTTTTAACTAGGTTTTTTTGCCATGTGTTTAGGAATAAAATATGATTTTGGGGTTTATGTGTATATAAAAAAAATGTTACAGAAACCGATTAGATGGATTTTATTTGCAAAATAAATCTCTATAATGCAAAATAAATGAATTTTATGCTATATTTAAAATTGTATCATAGTTATTTAGTAAATGCTAAGAATAGAGTGGTAAGCACTAAGTAAACAGAGAATTAGGCACGTGCATGTTCTTAGATCACAGATGTGTTTTAATGAGTCAAAAATCACAATACAATTTTATAAACATTACAATAAAGCAATGCAAAAATAAAACATAATGTATTAAGTAATTTTGCAAAATAACTAGGCTGTTATATGTGGTTTTAACTAGCATGCTTTAAAGAACTGTGAAAATGCATGTCTAAAGAGCAAGATGTGCTAAAGATTTCTATCTAAAAGTGAGGTTTGCACCATGTCTTCAGTTATAAGCTGTTAATTCTGTGGTTAAAATATTTACACTTGACATTTAGTAAAATTCATGCAAACTATTTGGCTCTGTACTATTCCAGTTCAAAAAAATAAAAAAAAGTACTTGTAAAATATATATGCTGACATTCAGTACATGACATATTGATTTCAGATAAAAAAAAGAAATTAAGAATGAAAGAAGGATATCATATAATAAGTAGAATAGAAATAAAAAGACTTTAAACACAACTATATGCTAAAGTTTTTCAAACAGATTTCATAAGGCATACAGTTTTGTAATCAGTTTTTAGTAGAAAGTAAAATAATAGTTTTTCACTGCTTAATAACTCAGGCAACAAACACTTTAATTGTCATCATTATGTTTAATGCAACAGCTTTAGCTAATAAAAGTCTGAGACCTGTGACAAGCACAGACAGGGAATTTCCTCTCCAATCGCCTGTAAAATATGTTATAAAAGTATATGTAAGCGGATAAATCAACAAATAAAATAAAAAATATTATTACTAGTAATTATTACATGTAGAAAAAAAGTACTTACGAGAAATTTTAGGATTGGTATTAGAATGATTCATAGGGCTAAGGGGACTGCTAGTGATTACATTGTCATCACAGTTGTCTGGGGTGAATTCTGTAGGTGTTACTTTAGCTATAAAAATTAATCCAAAAGCATTAAGAAAATAATAATAATAAAAAACGTTTTATAAACTACTCTGTAGGGGGAAAAAAATACTATTTTACCTGAATCAGATGTTCTGGTCTCTTCTATTGCATCCATACTGCATTTTTCAATGCTTTTTTCAGCAAATGCCGCATAATAATATGTCTTACTCTGTGTGGACAAGACAGCATTAGTAACCTTGTGTTCAAAAGGATTTTCATTGTCCTGCAGTGACAGAGACATTTCTCCTTCTTTAGGAGCAAAGCCTGCAGCCAGACACATTTCCGGTCCATCACTGTCCTTTTGAGGAGCTAAAATTGATAGAGTGGGTAAAGTTTTAGGGACATCCTCTGAAAAACAGAAAAACTGAAATGTTATTTCCCAAAATCTTTTAGCCTAAACAGAAAATTTAAATCAAAAGTGTCACATCCATTAATCACATCCAATAATATAAGCAAACAATATACCCACTATTACATGTTTAAGTAAAATTTACCCAGCTATACTTAATTTGGCGTATCTAAATAATTAGTGTAATGTATGTAATTTTAAATTTAAATAATGACTTATAAACAACTGCAAAAAAATAAACATCACACAATACAATTACAGTGAGTTTAGTGAGGTACAAACATAACAGACTAAGTTGGTGAACTTGACTTATTTTTCTCATTAACATGACAAAACAAAAATAGTTTTCTCGTGATCATGACATTTTTTAACAAAGAAAGAAGTTAAAGGATGGTTCTGTCAATGCACATGACAAAGGACCATTTTTTAGCATTAACAGCATTAACACCCATTGTCCACTTTGAGAAACAGGAGAGTAACAATTCACCATAAACTGTCATAAAACACTTTATTTCCTATGAAAGTTTTGAAGATGTATTGACTGCCGGGCATTAAAAAATAAGTCTTAATTAAGAAATAACAAGTTTTTTGTCATGATAAAAAAAATAAGTTGTGATCATGAGATAAGTTTTGTTATATTGCGATAACTGCTCTAAAGAATAACAAAATGCCCACCATGGAGTTCCTCAGTTGAACTATTATTTACACTATATATTTAATCCTCCATATAAAATATCGTTATTTTACAATTAGATTTCTTGAAACATACAATTATACCAGAAAAGTACACATGACATAGAAATATATTATATAATGTATAATATAAGTTGTTATTCACATGTTTGGTTATATTTAAGACTGTAATTGTACTTATAGCATTGCATTTACATATTTTTTTACTTTTAGAAATATCTTAATATCATAATTATCTAATCAAATATTATCAAATTTTAAATTCTAACCTGATATAATGTTTATTTACAGATATTTGTAGAATTCACAAATACATTCACAAAATTTATTCACAAATAAATTGCAATTAAAATTATGTTTACTCTAAATCATAATAAACATTTACAAACACATACTCTATTTTATTAAACTATTTAAAAGCATTTCATTATTAATTTTAATGTAAGTTATATATATATATATATATATATATATATATATATATATATATATATATATATATATATATATATATATATATATATATATAAGTTATCTATATCACAACTATGAACCTTCAATTATTACTCTATTGTTCTATAGTTTATACAAGATGTTTTTCACATCACATTTCACATTTAGACATCATAGTAATGTACTGTAAAGACATCATGAAAAATAGGTATTAGCCCTTCCAACATGGCACTTTATTTCTTTAAAAATAAAGTTGCTTTTAACAGGACTCGCTTTTTAACAAATTTGACTTATTTTACATTTTTACAGTTGAATAAGAAAGCTTGCTTTAATTTATTGACTTAATCCTTGTACATGTCTTTTTTTATTAATTAAACTTGAAAATCTGTTTTTACAGCATTTAAACAATGATTTAAAAAAAGAATCAGCAGTAATATTACACCAACATAATTTTAAAATTACAAACAATTTGCAATATTAACTACATATTGTTGTTAAAACAGTTTAAAAAATTACTTTATTAAACTATTTAAAAGTATAAAAGAAATTACTTACTTGGTTCAACAGTGAGAGATATTGGTGTTCCGAAGAGCAGGGGATCAGTATAAGACACTGCATTTATACCCCATACAAAAACTCAGTGATCAAGTTTAAATCAGGACCATAATTATTATCACAAATAAAATTTGATTGAAATATTTTTTTTTATATTTTTAATGTATTTTTAATGTAAATTTATTTCTGGAATTTATAAAACATTTACTTCAATTTCCAAGATATAATAATTAAATTGACATAAAACTGATTATAAATCTCATTCTTATAATGTTTATTTATAAATTGTAAAATAATATATTATTTTTTATATAATATATTAAAATTATTCACAAACATTTAAAACATAAATTTAATTATATTAAACTTTTAATTACTTTTACCATACATAATGCTGAGTTAATTGGGCTTTACAAAAATTTGTTCTGAACGTTTTAGTCTTTTACAATATCCCTTAGTATAAATATGGTTGTTAACCTTTGTTGGAACTTTTTAGGAACTTAAGTAAGATACTTTGTAGAGACATGCAGAGCACTTTTGAATATCCATCTAAGTGGCAAACAATAATAATTATAAACAAAAACAAACAAAAAAACTTTAGCAATACATTCAATATAGCTTGCAATGTCAAATTTGTCCATATCTCACTCCTCTTAGTCCTCTTTCAAATAAAAAAAACAACTTAAAGTATTTGTACAGGAGCTACTTAAACCTCAACCACTGTGGTACTCCAGTCCACAGTGAAAACCACCAGCACAAAATCCTGGCTCTGTATGAATTCTTACATGGTAAATGGCTGTTGCTGTTGTTTTATTAATCTAACTTTATTTATCTAATACTTTGATATTATACTCCAGCTCTAACTTGGTTCAAATCTAACTAGGTACTTTAGCTCAGTTTCTAAATGATAAAAAATTATTAATGTAAAAACAGACTTCTCTTAATCTATTCATGAAGCATGTTTAAAATTTGATCAGAGAAACCTTATTAAGTTAATTAGTGTAAGTAGGAGAGAGACAAGAGATCAGACAGACAGACAGATAGATTGGTAGACAGACAGATTTAGATAGATAGATAGATAGATAGATAGATAGATAGATAGATAGATAGATAGATAGATAGATAGATAGATAGATAGATTTGAATGTGGTAGGTTTATGTAGTGCGTCAGGCGCTAAATTAATGACTGTGGTACCCCAACCCCACAGTGATTAAAAAGTAATCAAAAACTTATTGACTCCCCCTATTTGGTTACTCAATGTAAAGTGGCACAGAAAACAGAACAATGGTAAATGTTAAATTACACACACACATGCAGTTATTTATAACATTTACACAGTTTTAGTGTAGCACAAAAAGCCCATCTTTGAAGCTTAATAGTAAAAATGCCAATGTGTTTTTTTAGTTGTATACTTACAAACCCTCAGATTTTATATAACAGTGGTAGAAAATACTTTATAACAACAACCTCTGGAGCAGGATTTGTACAGTATTGCATTGCAGGACATAGCAAATAGTCATCATAAAGTCATAAAAAGGAAATTAACAAACAAATAAAAAATATATATATATAACCCTGAGATGCAATGGCGGGCCATAAATTTTACACCTAGGCCTTAACTATTTTACACCTAGGCCTTAACTAATAACTAATTTATGGCTAAAACAACACCTTATGATTCAAAAATGCAGAAATACACAATAAAAGAATGTGTAAATAAAGCCTTTATGAGCATGAAAAATCCTGTCTCCAGTCTCTCTCCAATCCTTAAGTCAAGTAGCAGTAAGAAAGCCACTAATTAGACTGCAAAATGAAACAAGACTGAAATATATATATATATATATATATATATATATATATATATATATATATATATATATATATATATATATATATATATATATATATATATATATATATTTAATGTATTAAAATGTATTATTAATGCTTATTTATAAGTATTGTACACCGTTGATCTGGTAAAATAATGGTTTCCATTAATATAATATGGTTTATAAAAAAGTAAAATAATGGTTTCCATGATGTGTAACACCAACAACAGCATAAAAAGCCATTCAAAGAAAAGAATGCCCTGCATCTTCAAAATTAAATCTCATTAAAATTGTTTCAGATTAATGCGACAGACAGGTGAAAGCAAATCAGCTTACATAAGCAGCACATTTGTTAAGTTGTTTTATCTGATTATGCTTTTGTTACAAGGCACAACAAGCTGGTGAAATATGTTGGCATGGTCATCTTTTACATACCATGCATAGCACCAGATGATACCTCAGATACACACATAACCCTTACAAACAGTTTTCACTTTACTTTTACTACTGCACAAGAGCAGAGAGCATGTGAAAGCAACAGAAAAAAACCCACAATTTTCCGGTCTGGTCCCAAGCAGCTGCACCAACCTTTCCATCACTGGGGGAGCATGCCCTTGTTTTGCCCATATGTTTCTCAGAGCAGGCACCAGTGGAGTGAGAGATGCATCATTCAAGCCAATGTAGTTCTTATGTCATTATCTTACCACTTAATGTCTGCTCTTCTATTTAGCAGGTCTACAGAACAGTGGTAATGCTGGGGTATAACATACCATTCAACACATTCAAAGGAAGTCTTAGCAGGAAACTTAAAACAAGGATGTACAAACCGTTCTATCGTTTCATTTGCTTGACTTCTAAAACACTGATTATCGGTGGGTAAACATTTGCATCCTCGGATCACATCCTGAGCCTTGTCCATGTTGCTTGGGTTTAATATCATCTTAAGTATAAACGATTGTCTCCTTTGTGTGATAAAATTCCTACCTTATAAGGTACTTTCAGTCAGCTTCCCAAGCCACAGAACTATTTTTTCACCATGTGTTCACATTAATTGGCATTCTAGAAGATATCCTGTCAAATCAAGTTTTTTTTCTCTAAAAATTAGGGACACAAGTCTCACTTATGGACATCACTCCAAGAGTTTTTTACGTGTTTTCAGCTGCAACAGCCCCTAGAATTGGTTTGAACGAATTTATTTTAGTATTTTTAAGATATCAATCCCCATTTGTGCTATGAGACCCTGAACCCATCAACGCTCCAGCCACTGATGCTTGGAGTCACAGGGGTGAGGAGAATAAGTTCCCCAGTGAGACTTGGTCCTCTCAATGTTTTTTCCTTAAAAAAATAACATAACAGGAATTTTTCCTTTCCACTGTCACTTCGACTTGCTCTTTGGGAACTTTGAATAGTGTAAAGCTGCTTTGTGATAATGTATTGTTATAAAAAACACTAAATAACTAAATAAACTTGAACTGATAAACATTGCTGATGGAAAATAATGCTTTTCCCTAAACTGAAAAAAATGTATGATCTTATTGTAAAGGTTGTAAATATATTTAAATGATTAGTAATTAATTAAATACAATTGTTTAAAAAATAATTATGTAAATATATGCTACATAGTGTGGTTTATATACTTAATTAGTCATAATCTAAGTAATACAGTAATAAAAACAGTAATAAAGGAGTAATAAAAAAAGCACAATTTTTATTGCACAATTCAGTCACGTAAGGGGATCTTGGATTTTGTAAAGGTCTTATATCTGGTTGTCTCATTGTGAATCCCCGTATATACACAATGAAATATGTTGTTGCAAAAACATTTCAAAAAAAGTTACATGAAAAGGAAAGAAGATAAGCTGTTGGGGCATGTGGTAAAAATAATCTTAAACCACGCTGTTATACCATCAGTAAGTAGATAAGCTGTTCCCATACCACATGCATCTGCTCAGTACCATAGACAAACACTCAATGTATT
>JAFMOD010000239.1:1020998-1191048 GCA_019802435.1 Corydoras maculifer
AAATTCTTTAATAAACTCTGTATATGGGCCGGGAGGGCGGTATACGGTAATAAGTTGCATTAGATTGGATTTATTCTTCAATGCAGATGAGCTGCTTATGTTGAGTACAAGAGCTTCGAAAGATTTTGACTCATACTTATTATTAAGTGTTACATTTATGTTTTCTTTATAGATCATAGCCACTCCACCTCCTCGTCCACTAAGACGTGGTTTATGAGCACAAGTATAACCAGGTGGAGAGGCATCATTTAATGCTAGGTATTCATTGGCCCTAATCCAGGTCTCTGTGAGACAAAAGACATTTAGGAAGTTATCTGTTAGTATTTCTTGAACTAGAGCTGATTTTGATTTAAGTGACCTAATGTTTAATAACCCAAGTTTTAACTTAAAAGTGTTTCTTACATTACTTGAGGTTGTATTGATATTAATGAGATTTTTTTGGCACACTTTTTGGACCCTTTTTGTTTTTTGCTCACTGCGATACTTGATAACTGTCTTAATGGTATGGAACCTAGTTATTGTGGGTGACGACTCCTGGCAGTTCGCGGGCAGTTGGTTAGGCCATACTGTCTGCTGCCTGGTCTTGGCTCTGAATTGTCAATTTTTATTCCTATCTGAAGAAAAAACCCTATCGGCTATGTTATGTGACATGAGCGCAGCACCCTCCCGGGAAGGATGGATGCCGTCCCATTTCAAAAGGTCAGGCCTTCCCTCAAAAGTAGACCAATTATCGATAAAGGTATTGTTGAGGTTTTAATAATTCTGAGCACCACTTAGACATCCAGCAACGTAGCGACCATAACCTGCTGTAAGTTTCGCCGCCACGCCTAATTGGTGGGGGACCAGAGACAACTACTTCATCAGACATCATTGCAGCGGTTCCACACACCTCTTTAACATTAGCCTTAGTAATCTCTGACTGCTTGAGACGAACGTCATTAGTTCCGACGTGGATAACTATTCTAGAGAATTAGCGTTTAGCATTAGCCAGCACTTTGAGGTTCGCCCTGATGTCTGGAGCCCTGGCCCCCGAAATGCACCGGACTATGGTTGCTGGGGTCTCTAAGGGGGTAGCGATTCGCACGTGTCTGAGCTGGGACACGTGGATCCTAGAAGAGTGATGCTCAGTTCTATGTGTACGTCGTCACCCACTCGCCCTGCTGCGAGGGCTCTAAAGCCGGAGATTTAGGACCTGATCCTGTGGCATTCGGGCTGGCTAAACTGGTCCCTGACACATCTTTACTAACATGACCCTGTTCTAAAACCCGAATGCGCTCTTCTAGCACTGAAATCTTCTCCGTCAGACTAAGGACTAGGCTACACTTCTCACAGGCTGAATTATCAGTAATGACGGAGGAAGACTGTCTATACATACTGCACTGAGGGCACGCAACCAGAGGGGAAAGTGCCATTGTATCTCCCGCTTATCCTCTATTAGGGTCGCGGTGGGGTTCCCCATGCCCATCCAGGGGAGAACGTCTCGGGCGCTGGGCAGATAGACCCAGGACAGGGTGCCAATCCATCGCTGGGCACACACTCACTCACACAGACATACTCTATATGGGGCAATTTTTGAGAATTCAATTAACTTGATCCGTGTTTTTGGACTGTGGGAGGAAACCGGAGAACCCGGAGGAAACCCACGCAGACAATATATATATATATATATATATATATATATATATATATATATTTACTGTGTTCCAAATTACCTATATGAATTGCAGTCATTGTAATTTTCTAGTCATCAACTATTAGAGTACAATTCAAAGGTTTTTGAACAAACTGTCAATGATAACAGTATATTTCAAAAAAATAATAAAACACTTAAAATGCACTCCAAACGCATGTTCCAAATTATTATGCACAGCAGAGTTTTTAACCTTTTCATTTTTATAAAGAACAAAAAAATATGGTCATTTGTGAAATTATAAGCATAAGCAACTGCAATCAAACAGCTTTCAAGTCAAAACTTTATTCTAGGTGATGTTACATTTCCAGTAATGTTTTGGGTTGGAATCATGGGGAGAGAGATAGTCCCTGGATCCCTGAAGGGATCAAAGATGACCTCCATAATGTATGTGGAGTTTCTCAAACTGCACTTCCTGTCATGGTTCAAGAAGAATAACCATGCATTCCGCAGCAAAATAATTTTGAGTGCATTTTCCATCCATCTATTATCTTCCGCTTTATCCTCTATTAGGGTCGTGGTGGGGTTCCCCATGCCCATCCATGGTAGAACGTCCCGGGCGCTGGGCAGATACACCCACTCATTCAGCCAATCTATCGCTGAGCACACACTCACTCACACAAACACACTCTATATGGGGCAATTTGGATAACTCAATTGACTTGATCCATGTTTTTGGACTGTGGGAGGAACACGGAGAACTCGGAGGAAACTCATATGGACACGGGGAGGACATGGAAACTCCCCCAGATGGGGATTCGAACCGGTAATCCCTAGTGCTGAAAGGCAAACATGCTAACCACTAAGTTGAACGAAATGGGCGGCACGGTGGCTTAGTGGTTAGCACATTCGCCCCTCAGCACTCAGCGCAGTGCTAGGGATTCCCTGTTCGAATCCCAATCTGAGTGGAGTTTCCATGTTCTCCCCGTGTCTGCGTGGGTTTCCTCTGGGTTCTCCTCCCACAGTCCACAAACATGGATCAAGTCAATTAAATTCTCCAAATTGCCCCGTATAGAGTGTGTTTGTGTGCGTGTCTGTGTGAGTGTGTTCCCAGCGATAGATTGGCGCCCTGTCCTGGATGTATCTGCCCAGTGCCCGAGACATTCTCCACAGGATGGGCTCCCCGCGACCCCAATAGAGGATAAAGCGGAAGATAATGAATGGATGGATAATTATTGTAGAAGAAAAGTCCGTTTTTTACCTATTAAATGATTGGACAGGTTGCTTAAAGAAAAAGGAATACATTTTACTTAAGATATACATAATTTATAATGCAAAATCCAAAATAATGCAAATCCATTAGTAATCCACGTAAAGGTACAAGTATTTAACCAAGTTTAATATATTATGAATTGAATGCCACCTTGTGGCCATAGTGTATACAAATCTCAACATCTTGTTGACAATTATGAATAAATACAGCCTTCTAAAATATTGAATAAACTTTGTGATTATTTACACTAAATCCTGGATCCTGTTTACAAATATATATTTCTTATTATGCAATGTTTTAGGAAATTTATTTGGTAGACCTAAATTATATAAAATAAAATGTGTTTGCAATTAAATTAACAAATGAAAACAATACAAATTTAGTTCTTATTTCTGTTAGATATAATTATGTAAAATGGCGGCACGTTCGCCTCTCAGCGCTGGGGATTCCCGGTTCGAATCCCCATCTGGGTGGAGTTTCCATGTTCTCCCAGTGTCTGCGTGGGTTTCCTCCGGGTTCTCCGGTTTCCTCCCACAGTCCAAAAACATGGATCAAGTTAATTGAATTCTCAAAAAAAATTACCCCATATAGAGTGTGTCTGTGTGAATGAGTGTGTGCCCAGCGATGGATTGGCACCCTGTCCTGGGTCTATCTGCCCGGCGCCCGAGACGTTCTCCCCTGGATGGGCATGGGGAACCCCACCGCGACCCTAATAGAGGATAAGTGGGAGATAATGAATGAATGAATAATTATGTAAAATCTCTGCAGACTTACTAGGTTTCATATTGAACTCTAATACATATTAGAATCAGATAAACCTTGCTGTTTAGTAGAGAAACACACCATTATCCATTCAAATGACTGCATTAATCTAAGCTATAAATATCCCTATAACTTGACTGAATTCTAATAAAATACGCGTTTTACACGGATGGCACCATTTCTTTTTTGATCACATATTTCAACTTGTTTGCTGTTTTTGAAAGCATTATAAATTTAATTATTTTCTGCACTTCTTTATGTTTTCCCCTCTCTTTCCAACTTCCTGATCAAAGATTTTTTCTCCTTCAGGACATAACATACATTTACATTTAGCAGAAGCTTTCATCCAAAGCAAGCACAGGGTTGACCACAAGTTCAAGTTCAAGTTATTTATTTATATAGCGCTTTTTACAACAGTACATTGTCACAAAGCAGCTTTACAGAATGAAAAGCCTTTAAACCCCCAAAGAGCAAGCCGAAGCGACAGTGGCAAGAAAAAACTCGCTTTTATGTTGTTATTCAAGGAAGAAACGTTGGGAGGACCAAGACTCAGTGGGGGACTCCTCCTCCTTGAGCGGCCAGGCAGCAACAAAAATGTAGGACAGCCATGTCCAGATATTAAATAAATGGAAAAACTAAAAACTGGAAAACTATATGTGAGTCCATCAGGGGGCGTCCTGCAGGACCGCCAGTCCAATTAATATTTAGGTTCCATCCAGTGTTCGTCGGCAGAGCCATGGATGAAGATCTTCAGGAAGCCGGTCACACCTCAAAAGAAACAGACAAGGAAGGCAGAGCTAATAATAAAGCACGGCATTTAATCAATAAGTAATTTATTGACACAGTGCAGTATGTGACTCCGGCATCACTGACTAGAGCAGCATAACTAAATGAGGCAGATACTGCAGGCATCCCTAAAGCAATTATGGTTAAGATCCTTGCTTAAGGACTCGCAGAAATAACTTCAGTAAACCTGGAATTTGAACCCACAATTTTCAGATAGCCCAATGCCATAATGGTGCCATTATAATTGCAAATGCTCCCAACTGTATAGCATTGCTCCTATTTCAACAATAATCTTTTATTTACATAACCATGTGCATCAACAAAATCTTACTTCATATGTATATTTATTCATTTATTTTATTATTACTGCGGCACAGTGGCTTAGTGGTTAGCACGTTCGCCTCTAAGCGCTAGGGATTCCCGGTTCGAATCCCCATCTGGGTGGAGTTTCCATGTTCTCCCCGTGTCTGCGTGGGTTTCCTCCGGGTTCTCCGGTTTCCTCCCATAGTCCAAAAACATAAATCAAGTTAATTGAGTTCTCCAAATTGCCCCATATAGAGTGAGTCTGTGTGAGTGAGTGTGTGCCCAGCGATGGGTTGGCGCCCTGTCCTGGGTCGATCTGCCCAGCGCCCGAGATGCTCTCCCCTGGATGGGCATGGGGAACCCCACCACGACCCTAATAGAGGATAAAGCGGAAGCTAATGAATGAATGAATGAATGAATTTTATTATTAAAAGACTTCATGCGAGAAGGTGAGCAGGTGCAAGTGAACTACATACTCATAAGAACTTCATAACAAAGTGAAAATAACAAATTAAAGGTTTTATATGCAGCAATTAGTGAAGAAACTTAAGCATATGACTGTAACTAGTATCCATACCTGTTGTTTTTTTATAACTTTAATTTATTAAAATTCAAAAAACAAAAGACAACACACAGAATGAAGAGAACCTGGTTTATTTTATTAAAGGTTTTAGTTTGGGTTTTTTTGCATGTATGACTGTCCACAGAAAGACAAGAACACAATAGATCAAGCTCATTCTAGGAGACATCTTCACTTGTGCTAACCTCTTACAAAATCCTCTAAAAGCTTATCCGAATATCTCCTTTCTGACTTAATACACAAAGTTTTTATTCATGCAGAAATTTAAAAGGGGTTCTTATAAGATGAGGATGGTTTATTCACATCATGATATAGTTTTCATTGAGTTGTCTCGTAAAATCTGGATGTTTCTTTGACTTTGGAATGTTAATACTGCGACTGCTATCACACCCACTGTTAAAACAATAGGAAAGAAAGGTAACAGTTTTGAACATTTTAAATGCAAAGATAACCTGGAATTCAGAAGAAAAAAAAAATCAAAACCAGACGCCATGCTGAACCCAACCCAAACACAAGGTGGTCAAAAAGAACATAGTATATGAAATCCATGGTCGAACTAATGATAGAGACAAAAGTTGACAAAGCTACAAAACTTTGCCTCTCAGAAGAATCATAGATCTTTTGATTTTGCATTGATGTAATGAGATTTTTTTCTTTGTGTTTTTATGCCGCATTGAATACACAAGGAACGCAATCACAGCAAATAGAGGTATCACTTAAATTTCTTTTACAATAAAAAGTTCTCTACACGAAAATAAAAATGTGGTTTTTCCGCATACAAGAAAATCCTCATTCTTATACCCTTCCAAACAAACACTGAATTTGCTGCATCAGTAAGAACAACATCTTGTGTGCAGTCTATTAATCAGAACTTCTTTATTAAACAGAGGCATGATGCAATGCTCTTTAGAAAACACATTTGAAAAATTTGACTCTAAATCAATTCAAAATGAAAAACAGCCTAGTTTGACAAGGCTTTAAAAAAATAGCATCTTTTCAAGGGCCTAAGTCAAAACACCCATGATGACACAACCTAACACACTTGTGTAACAGTGATGTAGGCACCAGCAGCAAAGGACATCGTCAGCTGTTCAGAGAGCAGCAGGGGCTGGGGAGCTGTTTATTCAGACTTCAATGGACTATATAGAGCACTAGTTATAGATATGAACACAGCAAAAACTTTTAGGTTTTTACACACTAGGACCTGAAAAAATAACAGGTCATCTTTACCTGTAAAGAATATATGAGCTATGGAAGTTATACCCAGTTGTCTTATGTCAGTGTTGTGACTGTATAAAAAAAAACAAATCAGTTCAGGTTTCTGTTTGTAACCTGCATTCCTAAAAGCTGTAGCCCTGGACCCAATCTGCCAGGTTGCCCTTTAACAATATTTGTAATTTTTACAATTAGCAAAGAAAGATTGGGAATGGGAGAGGGGAGGACAGAGAAACAACTAACAATCAAGAATAGGTTTGAAAATTTGAGAGCCACCTCCCTCCAATAAATGATGTGCAACGAAGATAAGAAGAGCTAGAAGTGATTGGGGAAATATATAAATGTATATAGAGAGCCTCCTCCCCTCTTCAGCAGTAAACTACTGAACATATTCAAAATGATCTCAGAAAGCTAAAACTGCTACGCAACAAGTCACAGAATACAGTGTTGTTAAATGCAATCTCTATTGCAGATAAAGAAACTACACTCGATATCTATAGTCTAATCCCTACATCCATTTGATTCATTTAAACTATTATTTCACTGTGAAGTTCATAATGAGCAGTCATCATTTAGACAGATACAATCTTATAGAGAGGGAGGAAATAAAAAAAAATAAAAAAAAACTTAAAAAAAAATCAGTTAGCCTGTAACCTATGTCTTTGTTAGTTCTGCATGACCCGAGACGAGACAGCATTGTTACAGTTAAACAGAAACGCACAGAATTTTATTCTTCCCATTTCTTTCTTTCTTTCCCTATTAACATCAAAAACCATATTTTAAACTCATAATTCTTGGAAAGCCAGGCTTTGTTTCGCTCACTTATTTCCACATATACATAAAACCTCTTTCCCCCCCTCTATCGTTCGCGCTCGCTCACTGACACACACCCTTCATCGCTCATGTCCTCTGCATCAGTTACAAAAAGCAGATAAAAAGCAGGTGGCTTTGATGATGTTTGGTCCGGTGCTTGAGAGCCCAGGTGAAACGGGTGTTCTTTTTGACCCACAGAAGAAGCAGAGTGACGATCGCCGTGGAAGTTTCCACCGAGTCCCTCTTCAGGTGACCTGTTCTACAGCAGCTACATGCTGAGCAGTGCAGCAGACAAGGTGCTTTGTATGCCTCTCTGCCTGCGAAGACCATGAGAGACCGAGATAGAGACTGAAAGAAGAAAGAGCTGAAGGAGGGCTGCGCCTCCCTAGCCACTCAGGTGAGCGGTTGTTTTACAGCTTGTCTCATAACGCCGACTGTCGTCTGCAGCCTCCACACTCAGGTTAACACCGGCAACAGATCTCCGATTGGAGCTTGTGGATCTGCACCTCTTCTTTTTCAGATTTAATTAAACACACACATTCTATGTGCCTGTTTACTCAGTGCGGCGGGTTCATAGCACCGTGGCCACGCTGCTGCTTTTGCTTTTGTTGCATGAGGAGTTGTTCCAGTGCAGATGGGCCTGGCTGCATCATTGAGCTAGACCAGATAGACTAATGACAAAAAAATACAAGTTAAACACAAAAATTAAAACATAATTTAATACATTTTTGTTTTTGCTCCAATTTTTCATCAGATAAATTCAAATATAAGACTTTTTCTATCTACACAAAATTACTTTTTCTCTTGAATATTTTTTACAAATATGTATAAACCTGTGTTTGTGACCACTTCTCCATTTTCGAAATAATCAATCTCATATTGTGGCGTGATGTACTACCAAAATGTCTGAAATGCCTTTGGACATGGCTTATTATGGTAGAGGAATGAACATCTAATACACCGTCAGCATGCCAATTGCACTCAAAATTTGTGATGTCCATGAAATTGTGCTAAGTCATAAAACTAAATATTTTAGAGTGGCTTTTTGTTGTAGCCTGTCCAATAACCATCTTGTATTTTTATATGCACACCTGTGAGGTGGGTGAATTATTTTGGCAAAAGAGAAGAGCTCACCAACACATTTGTGAACAATACTTGAAAGAAAAAGCACTTTTGGGTACATATAAAAGTCTTCCGCTCCTGAAAAATAAGTACAAAAACAAGTGCTGCATTTAAATTTTTGTTCAGAGTAGTACTTTTTCATTTCTGATATATGATAAATATGATTATTTATTTATGTATTTATTTTAGAAACACAAATTTAGCCAAATTTAACTTTGTCAGTAGTCATTTAAAAGTCCTTATTAGGACAAACTATCATGTTTACTTAAAATGTATTTTTATGGTCAAAGAGTTTTGATAGTACCTACAAAAATAAACAATGCATAAAAAAGAATGAATTGGGGAAAAATAAATTAGCTCAGACTGTCTAATGTCCAAGACTGCAATATGAATAACATTGTGCCCTCTGGTGGACAAATGACATATTTGTTCCATCTATTTTTTTTTCAACATCATTTAGCAGAGGTGATGAGAACAGAGCTTTATTTGGAATTCTAAACTCTGCCATGCCAATGTTATCATCTAAAGTTAATATGGAAAACAGCAACCAGTAGCTACTAAGCAAAGCTTTACAACATGTTAAGCATGACTAATGCATTCATCTGTAAATGTGAAGTGAATATAAGGCAACTGTAAAGAAACCTTGAAGCTGTCAAGAAGAACAGTGGATGAGTCCTCCATGGTTATGTCTTGAGTTCCCCAGCTACTAGCTGGGGCTCCCTGGTGCCAAGTGTTTGGCTCTGGAGCAGAGGAGGAAGGACCTGTAGGCAAATAATCCAGCCCAAAGCCACCTACAACAAAAAAGTTCAATAAAACTTCCAAAAACTTTTTACAAATGTGATACAAAACATGGCTATGGTGTGATATGTGATATCATATGGTGCAGAATATTTACCTGTCTTTTCTGGCTTCCAACGGTCTGCTGCTCTGCGGTCACGACTGTCTGGTGTGCCAATAGGGCCAAAGTTGGAAAAAGGTAGACCTCCATGGTTGTGAGTGGGGGGTGATGATGGTAAGCTGCTTGGGTTGGACGAGTGAGGTGACTGACTGGCAGGGGTCGAGTGATCTGCCAATAAAAATAAATATTAATTCTAATTAATGATGAACAAGTCTTGGCCACATTTATATGCACAGGAGTTCAAAAAATTGGTTAAACTCCATTTCATAAATGACAATCTTAAAGAAAAGTCTTTAATTTTGATGCTGATATTAAAAATAATATTAATTATACAAATAAAATAACATAGTAAATGAATTTTTTTGTTTGAATATTTTATTAACAATTGTTGTCTGGGAGGGTAAAGAATTTAATGTGTTAAGTTGTCTTTTCGCCACAAAAACAAATGTAATATTGTTCCATTATTCATGTAAGGCATGTCTTAAGATATTTGTCTTAAAGAAATTTGTTACATTCATTACATAATGTAATCATCTGCATAAATGCCATAACTAAAGTGTAAATGACAATTGCCAAGGGCACTGACACAGTCCTATATCATGACAGACCCTGTTTTGTTTTTTGTTTTTTTGCTCGTTTGTTTTTTTTACAACAGTCTGGATGAACCTTTTTTTATTTTGTTTTTTGGTCTAGTGAACACAGCATCAATGGAATACTAATTTATCTCATCACAAGACACGTTTGGGTCTGTGATGGTCCATCCGAGATGCATCTGAGCTCAGAAAGCTCAGTGTTGCTTCTGGACAAGGTAACTAGGCTTCTTTTTTTAGCACAGGAAAATTTGTGTCGTTTGTAAATGTAACTTTTATATAATTTTATTTCTTAATAAACAACCAGAAAGTTGACAAAGCACAGAATACTTAATATTTATATTATTTGCAAATAAATAACATAAGAATGTAATTATTGTAAAAAAAACGCACTTGATGCATTTGCCATACTGGTTAATTAACACATTTAGCTGGTAATTGGTGCAATGCTTGTGCAACATGGATGCTTTAAAATTATGGTTACTGAAAAAAATTGATTCTTCAAAGAATCGTGATTCATAGTCCCTAGTCCTATTCTGAATCCATTCAAAAATGCCCAAGAATAGATTTTTTTTTTAAATGCATTTAAATTTTATATGACAAGTCCATAGGCCCAAGATGTAAAATGAAATGATTACATAACCTACACCTAAAGTTCTTAGGAATGATTAACAATTGTCTCTTAAAAAGGAAGTATATTAAATGCTAATGACTGTCGTGTCGTGTAGCATTATGGCTGAATAAAATTATAACATTTTACTATTATATTGTTATTTTTATATGACTTGATATTTATAATATCACAGGTCAGGCTTATTATTTCCTTTATGGCATTTTAAGTTAAAAAAAAAAAAAAGTAGTGAATGGAAGCACATGATAGTTACATATGTAAAACTAAACAATGTAAATACCAAATGTATATAAGCTATAATTATACCTGAACTGGCAGGAAGAGATGGAGACCATGGAGTTCCTTCAAACAATGAGTACAAGGAGGGTTCCTGATGCATCATGGGCACATCAGGTTTTGATGTTGGTGCTATGTTTTTACCATATGCTTCACTAAATATACTGTTTTGGTAACTCTCCTAAGGGAAAGAAAATATAATAACTTTCTCATGTCTCAATCAGCAAATCTATAGACACCTTCATATATAACCTTGGTTCTTTAAGCTGCAGATACTTTTGGTGAAAGTATTCATTCATTCATTATCTCCCGTTTATCCTCTACTAGGGTCGCAGTGGGGTTCCCCATGCCCATCCAGGGGAGAACGTCTCGGGCGCTGGGCAGATAGACCCAGGACAGGGCGCCAATCCATCGCTGGGCACACACTCACTCACACAGACACACTCTAAACGGGGCAATTTGGAGAATTCAATTAACTTCATCCATGTTTTTGGACTGTGGGAGGAAACCGGAGAACCCGGAGGAAACCCACGCAGACACGGGGAGAACATGGAAACTCCACCCAGATGGGGATTCGAACCGGGACTCCCTAGCGCTGAGAGGCGAACGTGCTAACCACTAAGCCACCGTGCCGCCTTTTGGTGAAAGTAAAAAAAATAAATATAAATAAAATACCTGAACTGGGAAGACAGGACGGTGAAGTAAAGAGGACTGACTCATTACATCTGTGCCGTTCTCTAGTCTGGACTGGTTTGGTAACTGTAAGGAAGAAATGTACAAAACTTTAATAAGTTCAGGGTCATTCAGGGTCATTTTGCTTATCATTTTAATTAAAAATTCATCAAATGATGTTCATATTACATGTTGGGTAAATCTTCAAATGTAAGATCAAATGTCATGTTAAAAGTGTAGGGCGGCACGATGGCTTAGTGGTTAGCATGTTCGACTGTGAGCACTGGGGCTTCCAGGTTCGAATCCCAATCTGGATGTAGTTTCTATGTTGTCCCCATGTCCGTGTGGGTTTCCTCCCACAGTCTAAAAACATGGATCAAGGTAATCTGAATGCTCCAAATTGCCCCATATAATGTGTTTGCATGTTTGTCTGTGTTACTGAGTGTGCTCAGCAATGGATTGGCACCCTGGGTTTATCTGCCCAGTGCCCGAAACGTTTTCCCCTGGATGGGCATGGGGAACCCTCCCTGCGACCCTAGTACAGGATTAAGCAGAAGATAATGAATGAATGTTAAAAGAGTATGGAAAATATTTTTACCCAATTAAAGCCAGATGTTTTTAACTAGTGGTGTCAAGCTAACATTACTCATGAATAATGTTAAAAATTTTAAAGTATTACTTATATGTTAAAGACATAAAAGAAATGGAATAAATGCATGATAAAGAATTTTTTTCTTTATTTCATTTTATAATAAAATATCAGCTTAGTTTTAAATTAGAGCCTCTTTGCTAAGTAAAAACTATCTGGCTCTGTTTTGCATTAGACACACTCATATTAAACCGATGGCTTGATTTGCAGACAGACAAGTAAAGAACAGATACAAAGTATCTGCTACAAAGTGAATGTTAATAGCTTGCAAGTAGGAAAATTTAGACCTTAGACTTATGTTCTGGTGGAAATTATTGATGCACTGAAATTAAAATCTAACTAAAACTAAACAAACAGCCCACAAGTGCTAAATGCATCACGAATGACAAATTAACTTGCTGTCATTGCAAAAGCAGTTAACCTGCTTTGGCATTTTATATTTGAAATTTTAAGTTTAATTTAATTTCACACAGACACTCTCAGGGAACAAGAAAGGTCATGTGTCTTTTTATGAAAAGAGCTAACATGCTTATCTGGATAGATATCAGTAGATACGCAACCTAAACCTAAAGATCACAGAATTAAGATATGCATAATGATAATAAAGGGCGACACGGTGGCTTAGTGGTTAGCACATTCGCCTCTCAGCGCTAGGGATTCCCGGTTCGAATCCCCATCTGGGTGGAGTTTCCATGTCCTCCCTGTGTCCGCGTGGGTTTACTCCGGGTTCTCCGGTTTCCTCCCACAGTCCAAAAACATGGTTCAAGTCAATTGAATTCTCCAAATTGCCCCATATAGAGTGTGTGTGTGAGTGAGTGTGTGCCCAGCGATGGATTGGCGCCCTGTCCTGGGTCTATCTGCCCAGCGCCCGAGACGTTCTCACCTGGATGGGTATGGGGAACCCCACCGCGACCCTACTAGAGGATAAAGCGGGAGACAATGAATGAATGAATGAATAATGATAATAAACCGTGTTTGCAAGAATACCCTTTTCACTGCAGCAAATTGAAAACAGTGATTAATCACTCAAAATAAATATCAGTAATTGTAACGGTCATGAAACCCGAAGATAAACCAGTGTTTGCTAAAACTAATATTAGTGTGTAAGTAGAAAATAAAGTCATATCAAGCCCTTCTAAAGAAGAGAGAAAACCACATACAAACATGTTTCTTCCAGTGGCAGAGTTAAGAGGGTTGGCCAAGGCCTGGTAGAAATCATGAGATTTAGTAAAACTCAGCTCCTCATCCTCCTCAAAGTCTGCCAGAGTTTTTAACAGGTCTGGAGGAAGAAGAGGAGAACTCTTGCTGCCCTAGTGAAGTAAAGTGCAAAGTGAAGGAAGAAATAAAAAAAGAAATGGAAAGAAAGAAAACAGCCCCGTGTGAAATGAGTACCTAATAAAAGAGCTATAACAAGCCTTAGACAGAAGCCCTCAGCAACATGCACATTAACACAAATACAGAAATCTTGTTTTACAGAACCCCAAGTGAAATATATTCAGAGACAATCCATCAAGACCAAACTGTTTTTTTGGGGGCAAAACAAACTGTACTGTTTTCAGATTACGGTTAAAGTGAAAAGGATAGCAAGAAAGGAAAAGGATGGAATGCATGCATACTTCCTGTAGGTAGGTTAGTAAGATTTTTGATGTAAAAAAAAGTACACTTAATCCAAAAGTGCTAAATATTTCTTTAAAAACACACTCCTGAAACCTGTGCCACCATTAGCTTGTCACTATTCTTTACAGAAGTGAACTGTTGCAGGGAAAACAATAAGAAACAGAAATAACCTTAGTTTTCTTGTACACTAGAATAAAATGAAGTTTATAATGTTTGAAATCAAATTGTATTTCAAAAATGGATTTTTTTACATTAAAAAAGGTCAATTTGCAATCTGCAAGAACATTAAAAAAAGGTCTACTTTAAAACAAAACTTTTTTTAAATTAAACTTTAAAACTTTGTTTATTAGTTTAATTTCATGAATATCCTCTGATTCTGACCCAATAATATGTTTTGTTTATACCACAAAAACCAATAATATTTTGCAATTTCAAGTTTGACCTACCGTTCATTTTTTTTCTATCAACTAAGAAGTGGTCCTTCGGAATACACTGATTCACCTCCTTTCCCTACCACCAACAGACATAAATGTTTAGAATACCTGCACATTATGACGAACTCAAAAACATACCTCATAAGTCGTTCTTTGCTGAGTTGCTGAGTCTTGTTCAGGGCAAAAGACTCCAGTTTTATGCTTGCCCATCCGATCAGTCATGTTAATTCTGCTGTCGCCCATTCGGTATGGCAGCTCCCAATAGTAATCTTGCATTTTAACCTCTTGAAAATTTATTTTCTTGTCCAAGGATTGGGGGGATTGCATCGGAACTGCCTGGGACACAGAGTGCTCATAGAGCTTTATGTGGTCTTGGGGAGACATGTAGAAAGGTGCTTTGACAGCAATTGGCATCTTGGACACTGAAGGCTGATTTTGGGACTGGCTCCACAACTGGCTAGCCTGTTCAGATATGGGCAGGTAAGGCTATGCCAAAAACAGAATGGTTGAGATTAATTAAACAAGCAACACATGAATTGTACTGTACTGGGTACCATAAGAGAAAGCTCAGAAAAACATCAATATGCCAGTTAACATGGCACCATACCTGCTGTATGCCAACATGGTGAGGGGGACTCTTGCCCAGTTGGGAGCTCTGCTTAGTTGGTGATTGCTGCGGCTGCAGGATTTGTTTAGAAGGCTGTGCAGAAGCTGCCTGTGGCTGCTGAGGCTGAGTTTGGCCTTGAGCTTGAGAAGGCCCCTGGGTGAGCGTCCCAGGACCTGAGGGCCTCTGCTGGCTATAGGGAATGTGGGAGGGCTTTCCAGACTGTGTCTGACCAGCAGACTGAGGATGGGATGCAGATTGCAGGTAGGAGGCAGAGACAGACACACCAGCTGGAAAGGTAAAGCCAGGGTTCACAGAAAATGCTACTGGGGGTGGGATCACATATGCTGGTGGCGGAAAACCTGATGCAGAATGAAAAGAGGAAATTTCATTTTTATCAGGTCTGGGAGGGCTATAAACTATAAATTCAGAAAAAGATTAACAACAATTTTCTATAAAATTTACTCATCTTAAAATAGCCTGGATATGCCAAAGGCACTAAATTGTGTATATGTATAATGCCTTTGCCATATCTAGGTTGTAAATGAAAGCACGAAAATAAGCATTTACCTGGTCTGCTAGGGAGGGGAGGAAAAGCTCCTGGATGATGTATGGGAATAAACTGTGAAGAGCATGTTGTCTGAGTCTGTGTGACTGGAGTCTTTCTTGCTTCTGACACAGGAGTCTTCCTTATTTCAGACTGAGTTTTTACCTTGACATAAGGCATGAGAAGGCAAGCACAAACAAAATGATTTAATAAAATAAAATACATGTAAATTCTGTTCACAGAAATTTATGACTACTCAGGCAAAAGTGCTCTTGATGTTAACAATACATTAAAAAAAAACAAAAAACTGTCAATATACAAGTGATAAAGTGATTGACAGTGATGCCAATGAATAGAATAAAGTGTGCTGTCATACAGAAGAACAGCATTACTTTCACCTTGCATAGCAATTATACAATATATATTATAATGGGTCTATATAATTTATCAATATTTCATACAGGTAATATAAAAAGTATTGAAAGTACACAAAAGCAACACAAGCCATTTTGGTGTGTTGGATTCATAATTGTGATTCTGAGTCAACTATTTAGTGACTCACATTTAGTGTAGTGTACATCACATTTACAGCACAATGAAATGTTGCATAACCTCCTACCAACTTTTACTTACATAAATAACATATTTAAAGTTCATTTCAAGTTCACTTGTTCAAATGAACCTACCATCCTTTGGCAGCTTTAATTCTACTGCTAATACATTTGGCTGGTATTATGTTTTATGTAGAGAGAAATAATATTGTGATTGATGTAGCCATGTATATTGTACAATAAAGTGCTTTATACCTAGCACATTTTTATGGCGCATGTCTATAAAAAGTCTATTGACTGTTGTATGGTTTTACATTATCCATTCATGTAATAAATTAACATAGTGATAAAGGAATTGAGTTAAATCAGGCTAAAATTTGATATAGGCAATGTAGAATGTTTGATTTATATATAGGCTTAGTGAGTAGAACATTCTCTTCTCAGCCCTGGGGATCCAGGTTCGAATCCTGTCACAAGTCGAATCCTGTCATAGGAAATCCCTGAAACCCTAGTATAGGATTAAGTAAAAGATAATACGATTTTATAAAAAACACACACACTAATGTATATATATATATAACTATATGTTAGGGGTTCACCTGTTTGCCTACTTCATTTACTTTTTCATGACTGCCTTTCTTCACCTCACTCTTCCTTTTGCCATCCTTTTTCAGTTCATTCTTCAGTGGTCCTCCATTACCCTTGCTGAAGGTGGCACGCTCTTTCCCCACATCCTTCTGCAGCTGGTTTCGGCTCTGTTCACGGGGTTTAATGTTCTCCTTGAAGGTGACCACAGGCCTCTCACTGATGTCTAAACTGCTACTTTTACCCATTGAAAGAACAGATTTAAGGCCCTGGGAACTGTCATGAGGATTTTGTTCTCCATTTGAGGACTCCTGCAGCACAGATGGTTCCTTCTCATTTGGCTCTTCCACTGCCAGCTCTGGGATGTCGGTGAGGAAGAGGATTAAACCATCACTACCTTCACACTGGATCAAGCTGGTAAAGAAAAGTTAAAAATACATTAGAGACTGGAAATAAATAAAAAAATAAAACCTGACCAGAATAAGTGAATTTGGCATTAAAAGTGTCCAAAAAAGACTTATTTAACAAGAACTTACCGAGGATAATTTTCAGCAACCCACTTGCCCAAACTGATGAGCCGTTGGTGACGGGAATGGACTACAAAGTTGTCCTTGCCAACAACAATGCCTTGATGGCCTTTGGAAAAGTCCAGCAACCTTGGGACCATCGTATAATGAAAATAGTAAAAATAAACAAATAATCCTACAAAACTCAAAAATTATCAAAAAAAAAAGGATGCTACAATTGCAGTCAAGTTATGATCATATACCTCAATGCAGGCCTCAATGCCAGAAACCCTTGGAGCTCAAATTCTTCTGGAAGTGGAATCACTAAAACAGAAATAAAATATAATCAGAGTACATACAAACTTGTACACATACAAACAGACACTAATAGAGATCTAAACACTACCTGATAAATCTGACAAATCCTCTTCCTTGGGCTGAAAGCTGTTAAGAATGGAAACCAACCATGGCCAGATGCTGAGGGAACATTAATTAAACCAAATTAATTACAACCCTCCAAATACACAAAATCATATTAGTATGCTTTAACAAAAAATAAGGCAAAAAACATGCCATAAGGAAATATGTGCTACAATCTGGAAACCCTTAGTTTTAATTTAAATAAATGAAAAGAAAATGTGTCTCATACTACTGTTTCTGATTAACAACGGTCTCAGTGAAGATGCCTGATCGCAGCTTTAACCAGTCCAGAGATACTTTGATGGCAGGTAGGGGACACTCTCCCATAATCTCCTCCTGGTTCTTATTCAGCAATGCTCGGCTGCACATCACACCCAGGAAAGACACTGGAGAAAAATGAACACTTCATTGAAAACATTTCTATGAAAACAATTATAAGCAGAGAAATACACAAAGATAAAAAAAAACAATATATTGTGGGTATGCTGCTCTTCATTTAGGACTGGGCAAGTTTAATTTAGTAAAATGGTAATCACCACCAACCTAAAAACAACTTTGAAATATATCAAAATAATAATAACTGGATAGGCAAAACAATACTTTTAGCAGATATTGATTAATTTTAATATACAGTAATACCCATTTATCCTGTAATATCCAATTAAAGTTTAATTTATATTATAATATAAAAGTTTGCTGGATTTAAATATCAGCTAAAATATGACCTTTAAGTCAAAACAGTAAAAGCTCTAAGTAATATCGAATAAGCTTTACAAATAATAACATACATAACAATATAAGCGCTACGGTGGCTTAGTGGTTAGCACGTTCGCCTCTCAGCACTAGGGATTTCCGGTTTGAATCCCCATCTGGGTTGAGTTTCCATGTTCTCCCTGTGTCTGTGTGGGTTTCCTCCGGGTTCTCCGGTTTCCT
Source organism: Corydoras maculifer (assembly GCA_019802435.1). Taxonomy (NCBI): domain Eukaryota; kingdom Metazoa; phylum Chordata; class Actinopteri; order Siluriformes; family Callichthyidae; genus Corydoras; species Corydoras maculifer. The sequence continues at coordinate 1,039,396 of JAFMOD010000239.1, forward strand.
CCCACAGTCCAAAATTATGGATCAAGTCAATCGAGTTCTCCAAATTGCTCCATGTAGAGTGTGTTTGTGTGCGTCTCTGTGTGTTCCTAGCGATAGATTGGCGCCCTGTCCTGGGTGTATCTGCCCAGCGCCCGAAACGTTCTCCCCTGGATGAGCATGGGGAACCCCCCCCCCCCCCCCGCGACCCTAATATAGGATAAAGCGGAAGATAATGAATGAATAACAATATAATATTTTGCTGATTACACAACTAGCACATGAACATGTATTTGTGTTTAATTTTTTTACACTTTTTAACTAAGCCAACTGTCCTATTTACATGTGAAACTGTACAATAAGCAACTTACTGAAAAGGTCAAGAAGCTGGATCCAGCTGATTTGCTCATCTGAGTTAAAGCTTTGGTCATCGTTATCATTACTTAAATCTCTGAGATGGTGCAGCTCAAACAAGTTAATAACAGTAATGTGGACGAGTTGCTGAGAACTGAAGGCTTTCTGAAGAATTAATCTCTGAAAATCAGAATGACAGAACATGAACAAACCTACACTGATAGGCTATACTTTTTCCTCTTAAAATTTAATGTTAGGTCTTTAATTATATTCCTTTATACCCAATTTAAAAGTCATCCACATACATACTGCAGATGTTTTATTTTAGTGCCTTCTTTGCTAAAATAATAACTAGAGACTAGAAGTGATCCAAAAGAAATAAAAAATAAATAAATAAAAAAAAAAGATTTCTGGTCCTCCTATAATAAGGGGTCTGGTGATTTTGTTTAGCAAATCTAGTGCTGCAGGTTTGGAAAGCCATTCACTTTTGAGGTTGGGTGAGTAATGCCTTATTCCAAAAAAGTGCTACATAAATAACACCCTTTCAGAAAATAATTGTTTTGCAGATGCAATCACACAGTATAATGCCATGTATCCAAAGAGTGCTGTTCCTCAAAACTGAGGTGTTTGTATCCAAGAAAAAAAAAAAAATGAATAAAGCATATACCCAAAAAGTGAACAAATTAAACTAATAGTAAAATCACAATTTCGAATTAATATGATTCGTGTTGTGTATTTGAGTTAGCAGGAAAATCCAAATAGGAATATTAAAGATATGAAATGTGTTGTATACCTGAAACTGCTGTTCAAGGTTCTCTCGCTGTGCACTGAGCTTGTCCAGGCTTTTGGCAAGATACACATGTCCATGAAACTTAATAAATGCCTTAATGAAATCTGACACGCTCCACTTTGTTTTGACTTCATCACGGCTAGGGATTAAAAATCCATTATACAATAAGAAATAAACAAATGATTACACTGTACTTAAAAAAATATATAAAAATGTATCTAAAATCTACAACCTAGTTTCTTTTTAGCAAAGCTATGCAGACATACCCCTCAAGAGCCTTGGAGAGAGCTTTCTGTAAATTTGTGGAAGCTGCTGGAAAGGGAAATTTGACAGCAATGCTTCTGCAGTAGTAGAAGATGGTTGTGAGGTGATCTCCTTTTGATGATGCTAAAATGGCCAGCTGATTGTATGGTTGACCTGATAGCAAAAACAGACAACTTCAGGTAAGAAGTAAAATTAGAAGTAAATTTTAAAGGCCTGGTGGATGTATAGTAACAGTGACTAACCATTTGATGGAACAAGCTGAGCTGCATGCCTGTAATAGGATTCTGCCTGGCTGGTCTGGTTACGATAACGAGCTATAGAAGAAAAACAAATATCATTTCATTTAACAAGTGAACTCACATTAAAATTTTTTACATTCAGTTTTAAAGCAACGGTTGCTATTTTTTTTCTAGAGGTGCCATTAAAATCCTCCCGTAGCTAATCTATAATCAAAGTTAATGTTTATATGCCCCATACTTATTTTGTTTCAGACGACAATTAACGCATGGAAAGTTTTTGACTAGTAAGTCAACTTGAATGTGAGTATAAGGAACATTGTTTCAGACTAATAGTCGTGTCTTGTGTCTGGAGGTGTTAATGATTAGTCTTGTATTTTGTCAGTGCTAACCAAAGCTCAGTGTAGTTTTCTCTTGAAACTTAGCAATTCCAATTGCTATATAACCTGTATAATATGCATAATTATTTTTTTGTAACAGTTTAGCATTGTTGTTTCTTAATTAAATTAATGGGGGTATTGCGTCTCGGGGCTCTTTGGAACGCTGAAGTCAATTTCAGACACCTGTGAAAATCTGTTTTACAAGTGAGCCCAATTAAAGGTAAACTACTTAAGAACTGTGATGAGATTTGTGGCTGATTTATAGCACAAAGGTGTTCATATAGATAAAGACCTAATAAGAAATTATTCTGCCAGACAAATTCCTCAAATTAAGAGAGCAGCTGCTAAAATGCAATTATAAACTAACAAACAGGTATTTGAAGCTACTGGTGCCTTTGGAGTCCCTAAAGCTGTAGGATCATTTAAAAGTTTTGCAACGGTGCATAAACCCACTATTTGGTCACCCTAACCAGTGCTTACAAGCAGAAACTGTTGCAACTGTCAAACTCATCTTTGAAAAAACTTGTTTACTAATGAGCGCCTTGCAACTATGGATGGTCCAGATGAATGGAGTAGTGGACGACCACCATGTCACAAGGCTGCGATGAGAGCAAGGAGGTGACAGTCATGTTATGGGCCTGAAACATGGGACAAGCACTGGTAGACCCCTTTAGGGTCCCTGAAGGTGAAGATACATCACACCATCATATGGGGCAAAGAAAACCTGTCTCAGTGGCTGCCATAGGCATAAAAGGAGTTAAAGGCAACTATCTTGCACAAAGCACAAGCCTAGGCAGCTTATCAAACAACTCGCAGCTTGTCTTGCATTCCCCCAACCCAAAAGAGCCCATGTAATGCCATTATTTGTCTCTCTCCATTGGCTTTCATTAGCTGCCCACAATGAATGCAAGGCCCAGATCATGAAACAGTACCTTCTGACAAACACTCCAAAGGTACAGCCTAGCTTGTACTAACTGGTGCTTTAAACCCACAGTGGTGGCAATTCTTACTACAGATCTTTCACCACTGCTTAATGGTGGACTAGTGGAACTCTGTACAGCTACTTTATGACAATGCACTATGGCAAAAAAACTGGCACCAGAGGACATTAAGTTATGGGAAAGAGGTGTTGTTAGGCACAACGTGAAGCAAATGCCAACTAGTGACCATATTACAGAACACAATTTACAAACAGCAACAATCTTAGTGCTCATGGGGAATCAGTTTGCTGTTTATGTTAATCTGTATTTCCAAATTTCATGATCTGCGCAACTCTGTCTATAATGCTTATCAGGAAAAAAAAGACTGCAAGACATCTCTTGCACAAACAATTGCTGTAATTTATCTATTTGAAAAAATAAAGATCATTTGGTTCTGTCCTGTCAAAAAAAAAACTAAATGTCCCATCCATCCATTATCTTCCGCTTGTCCAGTTTGTTCGGGTCGCGGGGGCAGCAACTGAAGTAGGGAAACCCAGACCTCCCTCGCCCCAGCCACCTCCACCAGCTCAACTGGGGTAACCCCAAGGCGTTCCCTGACTAGCTGAGAGATATAATCCCTCCAGCATGTCCTGGGTCTTCCCCAGGGTCTCCTCCCAGCTGGACTTGCCTGAAACACCTCCCCAGGAAGGCGGCCAGGAGGCATCCTGGCCAGATGCCCGAACCACCTCAAACGGCTCCTTTGGATTAATAACTAAATTTAATAGTACTTAATCCATGGGAATAAGGACAGTAACTAACAATTGGTGCTGCTAATTATATGCCTCTTTTTAAATTATAATTATAATATGGTGCAATTTGTTATGTGTTTTTCTTTTAAGACAGTATTCATCCAATGTTATGTTTTTCTGAAATCAAGATCTCTTTAATTAGGTCCTAATATATATAAAAAAACATAAAATTTACTTAATACAATATATATTTACAGGTTTTAAGCTTTTCTCGTTTACTAATATTAATTTATACTTGCTATTAAATTGATGAATTGCATTAAATGCAAACACATCCATAAAGCAAAATAATGAACACCAAACTGATTTCACTGCACTCACCTATATCCCCCAGGTGGACGAGACAGTGCTGACAGATATAAGAGCAGGAGCTTGGTTGTGGCTTCACTATAGTGCTAGAGTTGCTTTGTTTATTGCTAATGATACCAAGCTGAGATGATTTGACCCGACAAGGAAGGTCCACATTAAACACTGTGCACAACTCCTGCAATAACTAAGAACAAATACATTTTTCTTATTATTCAATATGTTTGTAAAAGTAGTTTACCTTCAGATAGCACAAATTTTAATAATTATATTTCACTCACTATAAATATATACAATTACTGAGGTCCATAACTACAATTCAACTTACCTGGGTGTAGAATCCGCTAGCTGCTTCAAGGAAAAGTGAAAGATTGGCCTGAACTTCACTACGATTGGGGTTTGCCCTGTTTTTGGCTTGACTCTGTAGTGTTGTGATTTGATTCTTAAATGCATGGTTCCAACTACAGATGAAAACACAAAGAATTTTGCAACACAACAAAATTGTTTAAATCTACATATTAAACTGTAATTCCTAAGACATGTACAGGATAAAAATGAATCAACATGCATTGTCTGGTCAACAATGAATTTTGCAAATGCGAACATTTTGTGAAGTAGCCTTTAGACTGAATTATACCATGCCACTATTTCAATAACTTAATTATAATTATTTAGTTCAAATTTAACAGGTGTTGCATTCTTTTTCGGCTGCAATTGTATAACGGTGTTAAAAGCTACCACAGAAAGAAATAAAACTGCTTATGGCCAAACAATGTACATCTAAATTATTAAGCTTTTCCTGCTCTTACAGATCTTGTTCAACTTTTTTGTCCAGGGCATACTCCAAATCTGTCACCAACATTTTCTGGTACAGGTCTTGAAGTGCTTGCCGTGATGTCCAGACCTCTGCAGCACCAAGTTTAGAATCTGAGGGGAAAAAATTACATCAAACAGAATTATGCATCTCTAGTTTCACAACTTTTATATATCCACTAATCTCAAAACCACTACTAGCTCTATATGTGAATCCCCAAGTTAAAATTAATTATTAATGTTAACATACAATTGCCTATTTATTACATTAAATAGCTTTTCATTAGGTTTAGCAACCAGTATAACCATTATAACCCCACCAGTCACCATTAACCAGTCACCCCATCGCATTTTTGTGGGACAACACTATATTGCTTATGAAATAGTTAGAAAATATTAAACGACCCTGACAAATGTTACGAAGGAGTGAAGAAACTTGAGTTTATATATATATATATATATATATATATATATATATATATATATACACACATACATACACATACACACACAGTCAAGCCCAAAATCATTCATACCCCTGGCAAGTTTTGACTTAAATTTACTTTTATTTAACCAGCAATTTTACAAGAGGCATTATTGTGGAAAAAAAATATTTCTCAGCTTTTATTCACATTTGAACAAAAAGTGGCATGTCCAAAATTATTCATACCCTTCTTAATAATTAATAGAAAAGCCTTTATTGGCTAAAGATAAATTTAGATCGGGGGGGTGGGGGGGAGGGAATCTACAGTATTGAACATCCTAATGAGCACAGTGGTCTTCATCATCTGTAATATGAAAGACATTTGGAACCACCAGGACAATAGTCTTCACCAATCAGCCCTGTATAGTACCCATCTAGGATTGCCAAAAGGGACTGACTATAAACAACAAAATTTAATTTCTTTATTTTATTTTTTTTGGGAAATTCTAAGCATCATTCTATCAATACCATTCCGACAGTAAAGCATGATGGTGGCATTATGTTGTAGGGATGTTTTTCGGCAGCTAGAACTGGGAGCCTGGTTATGATTGAGAGTAAGATGACAATTCAGAGATGTACAGAAGCAATCTTTGGTCACAACCTGCACCAGAGCCAAAATAACAAATGAGTGACTTCGGAGCAACTTTGTAAACCTCCTTAAGAAGCCCAGCCAGAGCCCAGAATTACACCTGACTAAACATCCATGGACAGCTCTTAAAAATGGAGACACTCCCTATTCAACCTGAAGGAGCTTGAGAGGTTCTCCATAAAAGAATTTGTAAAACCTCCCAAAAAATATCCTTTTTTACTTTCATTATCAGGGTGTATCATGTATAGAGAGGGAAAATACATATATTTCTAGATTACTAGTAATTAAAAAAAATTTTACAATTACAAAATTTACTTATGCTGAAATCAGTACAAATAGTAGCAGTTTCAACATCTGGTAAATGTATCCTTGTGTTGTATAAATGTATACTAGCAATACATGAAATGGGGCGAGTATGTGAACACTGGTTATGTCACAATGTCAACAAAATGACAGGTAAAGAGACATTGGAGTAAGTTACATTTATGTTAAAGAATTAAATGATGACATGATTACATAACATACCAGTCATATCAGCCTTCAGGGACTCTGCCTGCCTACTGGGAGAAAGGAGAGAGTTAGAATATTTAATAAATGTTGCTTAAATAACTACATTTGTACAAAAAACCATATTGTTTTTACAAGTCTTCTTTAACCAAACCCACTGAATTTATATATTTGAAGAACAACAATTTACCCATAAACAGTGATGTGTTGAGGTTTTTTTTAATGTTGCATATATGAGAATGTGAGTGTAAGTCAAGGTCATAAAATTAAAATTATTTCTGGTACATTTTATGGCTTAGAATGTATGAGTTAAAGAAATCAGAAATAGTAGGGAAAATTAGGTTCCATAGCTATTCTGATGAACATGACTTTTTGGTGTTTTTATCCATTGCCCAGTGACATCCCATAAGCGACATTAGTCTAACTAATGAATATAACAAGAATATCACCTAAATGGTCAACACACTTTCAATTTATTAAATGTACGATCAATTTATTTAATATACATTACCATAAATAATTGAAGAAAAAAAAACTCTGAATATTTGTTTATAAACCTCTTAAGCAGAGCCGTGTTATACATCTATTTTATTAATTAATTCAAATTTACAGATAATTTACAATTTTATTTATCATTTATTAATTTGGATATTTTTGATGAGGTTGCACTGTGTCTGAAACTAAGCTATGTTTGAGATTAATTGGCGCCCTATCCTGGGTGTATCTGCCTAGCACCCGAAACGTTCTCCCCTGGATGGGCATGGGTACCGCGACCCTAGTAGAGGACAAAGTGGAAGATAATGGATGGATGGATGATCTCACTGTTTACATTGGAATGGTCTGCCATCTCATGTAGATAATTCTTTTTGTTGTCACTGGTTGCAATTTAACACAAAAGGGAAATTTAAGTGAAAAAAAAAGTAAAATTTGTTTTGAACCATTTTTTTGAGACAATCGATTTTGTAGGCCATATCACCCAGCTCTACTCTTAGGCCACATTAGCAAGACTAATTCCTGGTGCACAATAAGCACAACCATCATTGAAAAATGTTTAACTTACTCCTCTGGCTTTCTGAATATCCATTTCATCAGTTCCAATTAATTATACAGGTGCACTTTATTGACCACCAATTACATACTGGAGTCCCATCTGGTTTTTTGTATACTTTATCAGTTCCATTTACTCTATTCTCCAATGGTAAGAAACGCCACAAAAACATCACAGATCAGATCGTTTAGTACAGTCGTTGCCAAAAGTTTTGAGAATGATACAAATATTAATTTTTACAAAGTCTACTGCTTCAGTTTTTATAATGGCAATTTGCATATACTCCAGAATGTTATAAAGAGTGATCAGCTTAACAGCAATTAATTTCAAAGTCAATATTTGCCTAGAAAATGAACTTTATCCCACAAAACACATTTCAACTTCATTGCCCTGCCTTAAAAGGACCAGCTAACATCGTTTCAGTGATTGCTCCATTAACACAGGTGTGGGTGTTGATGAGGACAGGGCTGGGGATCAATCTGTCATGATTAAGTAAGAATGACACCACTGGACACTTTAAAAGGAGGCTGGTGCTTGGCATCATTGTTTCTCTTCTGTTAACCATGGTTATCTCTAAAGAAACATGCGCAGTCATCATTGCACTGCACAAAAATGGCCTAACAGGGAAGAGTATCGCAGCTAGAAAGATTGCACCTCAGTCAACAATCTTTCGAATCATCAAGAACTTCAAGGAGAGAGGTTCCATTGTTGCAGAAAAGGCTCCAGGGTGCCCAAGAAAGACCAGCAAGCGCCAGGACCGTTTCTTAAAAGTGTTTCAGCTGCGGGATCGGGCTACCAGCAGTGCAGAGCTTGCTCAGGAATGGCAGCAGGCAGGTGTGAGTGCATGTGCACGCACTGTGAGGTGGAGACTCTTGGAGCAAGGCCTGGTCTCAAGGAGGGCAGCAATGAAGCCACTACTCTCCAAAAAAAACATCAGGGATAGACTGATATTCTGCAAAAGGTACAGGGAGTGGACTGCTGAGGACTGGGATAAAGTCACTTTCGCTGATGAATCCCCTTTCCGATGTTTGGGACATCTGAAAAACAGCTTATTCAGAGAAGACGAGGTGAGTGCTACCACCAGTCTTGTCTCATGCCAACTGTAAAGCATCCTGAAACCATTCATGTGTGGGGTTGCTACTCAACCAAGGGAATTGGCTCTCTCACAGTCTTGCCTAAAAACACAGCCATGAATAAAGAATGGTACCAAAATGTCCTCTGAGAGCAACTTCTCCCAACCATCCATGAGCAGTCTGGTGTTCAACAATGCCTTTTCCAGCATGATGGAGCACCTTGCCATAAATCAAATGTGATAACTACATGGCTCATGTAACAAAACAGAGATTTTGGGTCCATGGCCTGGAAACTCCCCAGATCTTAATCCCATTGAGAAATTGTGGTCAATCATCAAGAGACAGGTGTACAAACAAAAACCTACACATTCTGACAAAATGCAAGCATTGATTGTGCAAGAATGGACTGCTATCAGTCAGCATTTGGTCCAGAAGTTGATTGAGAGTATGCCAGGGAGAATTGCAGAGGTCCTGAAGAAGAAGGGTCAACACTGCAAATATTGACTTGCTGCATTAACTCATTCTAACTGTCAATAAAATCTTTTGTTACTCATAATATGATTGCAATTATATTTCTGTATGTGATAAAAACATCCCATAAACACACATAAAAACCAGAGGGCAGCAGATCATGTAAAAATATAATATTTGGGGCATTCTCAAAACTTTTGGCCATGACTGTACATAAATATTCTCAACACTGCTGTGCCACAAACGTGGTGGTGGTGTGTTAGTATGTTTGTGCACATCATACTTAGCAATGCTGATGAAGTTGATGACCACTGTGTTTAAAAGCAGTACACACTATGCACTTCTACACTATACACATTGTTGCCCCAATTTAAAGAGGCAAAATCAAAGAAAGTAGCTCAATTGTTGTCAAACAATTTGTGTTGATCCTCAAAAAAATTGTCAGCACTCTGCATGTGCTAAGATGCTGCTGGCTGGTTATTCAGTACATAAGTGACACAAATGTATTTAAAACTTTTAGTAGCACTGATGCAATGGATTCACTCATTACGTTATAACCAACATAGACAAAATGTATTTACTATCGATTAATTGCTTAGTCAGTAAAAACTGTAAATGTGCAATACTTTAATATTTAAATAATAGTTTTTTTTTCTATTTGAAATGAATTGAAAAAAAATAGTAAACCATTTTTTTTTTATTCTCATGGTTAATCTGGGGTTTTATTCATGACAGTATTTTTAGCCTTTAATGAATCATGGTGAATAAGGTCCTCTGGACTGAATAATCAAAAGTTATGACACAATGCAGGGATTTGTTTGCTGTTAAGTATTATGGATATTTACTTAATGTGTGGCCCCAAAATCATGGATATGGCCATGATGGCCTGGGGCTATTTTGATGGATCAAGAGTTGGCAACTTTGTACAGGGTAAATGGCACAAAAATACAGACAGTATTTTCAGACTCAATGCAATATCCACAAATTTACATCTATTTGAGCAGGGGTACACATTACAGTAAGACAATGACCCAAAACATTCCTCTAGCTTATGTCAAGAACATTTCTATATATGTCAAATAATGGAAAGACCTACACAGTCTCCAAACCCAATTGAGCATTTTTGGGATGAATTTGACATAAGGGAGAATGTAAAGCAACCTACAATGCACTGTACACCATTTGAGGAAACCTCTGAAACAATGTGGGGAAAGACTTTTAAAAGAAAAAAATGCCTTAAATATTATTTTCAGCTCTCATATCTGCAAGAATTTTCAGACACTAATTATTTTATACGAATTAGCAAAAGGTTGCATTAAGTAATCGGTAACCAAAATTATTTGGCCGAATAAGTGAAAAAAAAATTAGTTAAAACCAAACAAGGTATATGTATGTTTGTATGTATACTGTATGCATTATTTTTTAATGCTTTATGATTTGATGCTTCTAAAAAAGGCTGTGCCTTTTGACTAGGAATAAACTGTTGAAGCCTTCATTACATGGTCCTTTTAACAAAAGAATATAAAAACCTCACAGATGCTGAAAAAACATTCAAATTTATAAACGCCGTGTATAAAGTCAATTGAAAGTTATAAAAAAAAACATAAACAGGTGTATAACATACACCAATTTACATTTGATTTTAAACAGATGCACACAGATTAAATAAAAAAATAAGAACTAGCCTTTAAAATATGAACATTACTGTTTTTCATCAGGCTCTCCACAACAGTCCAAATTTCTCATACAGCCATATGTAAAAAAAGAAAAAAAACAACTGAAAGTTGGTCTAATGACATATGTCTGCTTATGCATTGCTCTGCCTGTATCAGAATGGTAAAAGGATCGTTCGAAAACCAATCCATTTAAATGTTTACAGGTGTAAGCTAGGGTACAACTCCACAACTAATGCAGGCACCGTAGTAAAAAACGACTGCAGGAGTAAAACTGTTCGATTCATCAAATACAAGCTTTAACAAATGACTCAGATCATGCCCATCTACCATGCCCAGAACGCGCACCGTTTTATGACGTATGATCGCTTACTGCTGACGCAATTTTGACTGAACTGAATGTAAACTAGGTTGTGACAAATTAAAGACAAACATGTCAACATTCCTAGCTGTGCAAGTGCAGCGGCTAGCTAACGTCATATCAGATAACCACAACTGTCTGCACAAGTCCAGCCAGCAACATAAACATTAAAAACAGCACTGCCTTAAAGATGCGAACATAAATGGTGAGATCTCACAGGGTACGATAAATAAGCACAGTAAAGAATGAGGTTAAGTACCTGCGTCGTGTCGTTTATTTACTTGCTAACGTGAGACAACCTAGCGCTAGCAATGCTGGCTAAGCCTCAAAAATGTACCATAAACACAACGTTAACGAACAAACGGAACCAAATAGCAACGTAGGTCAACATTCGTTCAAGAGTAAATGTATTCGAGAACTTTCTGGACGAACTGCTACGCAAATGTTTCCCGTTTATGGTCGCAAGCATCACTTGCACGGTGATAACTAGCCAAAATACAGTCCGCGCAGCTTCTGAACCAGGTGTCCCATAGTTCCTGTCTCATTAAACATTTCGCCCCGAATTATTCTCAGTTTTCTCTTACCGCAAATATTGCGCGCAGAGGTTCATACTGCCGATTCGCCAGGCCTTTAGTCAAGCACGGGTTCCAAAAGGGAATTTACAACAGGCGCCATACTGTGAATTACTCTTACCCAGAGGCTACGATCGCTGGCTAGCACGAATGCTTTTTTTTCGTTTCCCACCCGTTTTTGGCATATCCTATCCGAGACACAATAGCATTTTGAAGAAGCGCCTGGTAGCCGTTCATTTTCTGTACTATGATTGGACAAACGCGCATCAGTAAGAACAACCGACCAATCACAATTAGGAAGGCGGGACTTGTTTAAATACAGGTACAAACAGTATAGAGCAGGGAATCGTTACATGCGTACTCTAGATGGAACTGATGAGTGTTTGTACTCGGGTCAAAGTCGTCACTGCGTAAACGGCGCATTAGCGGGTAAGCATTGGTCACGTTCTAAGCGCAGTACTGGTGTCATCCATAAACAACACATCCCTAAATGACTGACCGATTTTCTATACAACGTGAAGAACATTGTTGTTGTAAATGCATGGGCAATTCACAGTACAGACATACTGTGAATCATAACGTAAAAATGGCCATCACTGACCCAGTGTTATCAGTCCTGAACCACCACTTATTGTTATTATGCTGTTATTAATGAGAGTGGTGAACTATTACTGGTCTGGTTATTTTACATTTATTATTCTTCACTTATTCACACAAACACAATGTGGGGTGATTTAGAGCATTCAATTTAGCTTGAATCCATGTTTTGGGGAGGAAACCAGAGAACCAGGAGCTTCACCCAGAATGGGATTTAAACCTGGATCCCCAGCGCTGAGAAGTGAACATGCAAACCAGTAAGCCACCAAGCTCGGTATTATTATGTTTATTACAGTTCTGGATAATAGATAATCTGCTGCACTGTAGTGTCGGTTTCATTATCTCAAAAGATCAGATATTTTTGTGTAATTTGCAGGTATTTTCTGTTCTTGAGTCATTATTGTACTAGTGGTGTTAAGGTCTGTGTTTAATGTGTATCAGTGTGTATTGGTGGTGTATTGGTGTGTGTTGGTGATGTATTAGTGTGTGTTGGTGTCGTGTATCGGTGTGTGTTGGTGTCGTGTATCGGTGTGTGTTGGTGATGTATCAGTGTGTGTTAATGGTGCATTGGTGTATGTTGGTGATGCATGAATGTCTGTTGGTGATGAGATGACGATGTATCAGGGTGTGTTAGTGATGTATCAGTGTGTGTTGGTGATGTATTGGTGTGTGTTGATGTTCTATCATCGTATGTTGGTGGTGTTTCAGTATGTGTTAAGGTGGTGTTTTAGTGCAGCGACTCAGGACCAGCTGGATGAGGGGACAGGTATCTTTGCTCGGCTCTTGAGGTTCAGGGCTTTTTTATGATAAGATTGAAAGTCACTCTGTTTTAGATGTTTCAATAAGTTGATTCTGTGTTAATTGTTTATAATTTGAATAAATGTGCCCAATTATGCCCTGCACACATTGTTTATAGTGTGTCTGTGCACTTAGATTGTTTTAACAGAACACTGTGTGCAGGGTCTCCAATGGATGTTTGTCCCAAGTAGTAAATTGATGTTGTGTAAAGACAAGACAAGACATCACTGCCATAAAAACCAATCGGTTCAATAATGAATTAAAAAATTTTGAGCCAAATACAAATTGGAATTTATATAAATGTTTATTTATTTATTTGTATTTTTTTGGGCATAGAGGGCTGTGCAAACTTTTTCTATTAGTTCATTTATTGTCGTCTTTAAGATTCAAGATTCAAAGCTTTTATTGTCATATGCACATATAGAAACATGTTTCCGTGCGCAATGAAATTCTTAAATAAATAAATATATAAAAACCAGAAAAAAACACACACACTCTATATACATATAAGTTTATTTACATTGTGCAAAGCTACATTATATTGCAACAGTCCGATGGGGAGTGTAGAATTTAGTGCAAAAATGCTTTAAGTCTATGAGGTAGTCATCAGCTCAGCTGTTCATGAGTCTAATGGCAATGGGGGGGAAAAGAGTTCTTTAATCTGCTGGTTCATACTTCTGTACCTCTGACCTGCTGGTAGAAGTGTGATAGTCCATGGTGGGGATGTGTTGGATCTTTGATGATGGAGGCAGCTCTCCTGTGTACTCTTCATTAGTAAACGCTCTGCAGAAAGGGGTTGCTTAATCCCAGTTATTTTTGTGGCAGCTTTGACCACACTCTGCAGGCGTTTGCGGTCCTTTACAGTTGTGCTGCCATACCACACAGTTATGCAGTTGGTAAGGACGGACTCAATAATGCAGCTGTAGAAGTTACTAAGGATTTTGGGCAACATGCCAAATTTCCTCAGTCTCCTTAGAAAGTACAGCTGCTTTTCAGCCCTCTAACACCTAGGTGGTATTCAGTGTCCAGCCAAGGTCATCACTGATGTGGACTCCCAGGTATTTAAAGCTATTGACCCTCGCCACTTCAAGGTCCTGAATAAATAGTGGCTAGTGAGGTCTCTTTTGTTCCTCATATCCACTATCTTCATCATCTATTTGGTGTTGTCTGTGTTGAGGGCGACGTTGTTGTCCATACTCCATGTTACCAGACTGTTCACCTCCTTCCTGCAATCTGCTTCATCTCAGCCAGTGATACGACCTATCACAACAGTGTCATCAGCTAATTTTTGTATGTTGTTGGGGTGGTAGGCGACACAGTTATAGGTGAACAGGGTGTAGAGAATGGGACTGAGGACACCGATGCTGATGTGATGCTGGCTGAGGTCTTATTTCCAATCCTGATAGACTGCCAGTCAAGACGTTCAAGAGCCATTCACAGAGGGTGTGATGTAGTTTGAGAGCTATCAGTTTGTGATGTGCATGACTGTGTTGAAGGCGGAGCTGTAGTCAATAAAAAGTATTCTGATGTAGGAGTCCATGAAGGGCAGCGTAATCAGTGGAGGTAATCTTTAGGCTAATGTATTGCTAATCTTTGGTGTGTTTAATTTCCTGATTTCCTAATAAATATGTGTGTTTATTTCTCTGAGATCTAGATCTTTTCTAGAAAAGCATGAGTTTGGTCTTTTGACCTCTTCTAGGTTGCCCTGTAGAGCTTAAGCACTGGGGAACAGCAGGACCAGATCGTCTGCAGACAGTAGGAATTTAATCTCTGAGTCGTGTAGGGTGAGAGTGAGCATGGAGTTCTCTAACATGGAGGCCAATTCATTAATATAGATGTTGAATAGTGTCGGATTCAGACAGCAGCCCTGTCTCACTCCATGCTCCTGTGAGATAAGATTTGTTCTCTTATTGTCAGTTCTTATTTTGCATTGGTTTCCAATGTACTTGGAATATCATACTTTTTACCCCCTACTTTCCAACACTTTATAAAATAAACCTCCATGTCAAATGGAATTAAAAGCTTTTTAACAATCTTTGAAGCATACAAATATTTTGGACCTTTGGGGTCCTCATGCCCTCGTCCTATAATACCTCTAGACGTCACACTTCATACATTGTACTTATGCTAATACAGTACATTCTTGATACATCTATGTGTCTCTTTTCACACATGCTATCGCTGTCTCCTCCTATCAACCACTGGAATTCCTGAGGGCATGGCAGACCACAGTGTCAGTAGGGATTGATTGCCTAAGAAACAATGAAACAGGGTTAGACCAGCTATTAATGAACAGGGCAAAGAATTGTCAAACAAAACAGATGTCCACTCCAACCTATACCAGCTAAATGCTGGTATATAGTTACCTGGGTTAAACTTCTGTCTAAATCATATCTGCAAATAACATCCGAATCGGGTCACAAAGTGCTATAAAGTACGACTTACAAATGACAGAACAACACAAGTAAGTAATTAAGGAAAAAACAGTTACACTGTAGAATTGTAGATTTATCAAACCTAATCATTATACAATCAGGCTTCTAGATTTTTTTAAAGATGTTTCTTAAAACTGCTAAGTGACTCAGCCTTTTGGACAGTGTGGGGAAGATCGTTTCACCAGTGGTAAACAATATGGAGGAAGACGTCGGACTCTCCCCCTCTCTACGCAGCAAATTACTCCCATGGACATCAACACCCAAACCACTCCCCCACCCCCGAACCCAACTGGATACTGGATACCTGTCTGCAAATTGTACACTACCTGCTAATTGTAATAGTAATTGTGAGCCAAGTAGAGCGTGTATAGTAAAAAGTATATCTCAGTGGTGCCTATACTTAACATAGCAAATCATCCAGGTCTAAAGTGAGGCATCAGTGAAGTTTAAATAGCCACTGACATGGCTGCACTCTATTAACACTGATTGCCCCAGTGGCACCTGGGAAATCTAGTTCCTGGTAAAACAGACTCCCTGTCTGCATACTTTATTATGGCCCAATTGGTCAAAAGGAAGACCTGAAATCAGGGCATAACAGCATTAAGTTATTATTTACATACAATAGTTATCGTACAAAAGTGAGAACACCCCTCACACTTCTGCAAATATTATAACTGTTCATACAACTAAAATTGTAATGGATGAATAACTAAACGAACCGGGGACAGGATTTCAGAAACTCAGGAACAGGCTTTATCAAACAGTATTTAAAATAGATTTAAACACACATGTTGGCATTGGATCTGCCTGTTCAGCTTGTAGCCGAGCTCTTTCGCCGTGGCATAGGATTTTCTATGTTATGAGAGCACACACATGCATCAGATACATTAATTCAAATCTATAATCAAAGTCCTTTGCCAATGACTTCGCCTTCACCCCAAGCGCCACTGCAATCCAGATGGATTTAGGGGTGGTGTTAATGTCTGTGTTCACAATCCTCAGCGGAGAGAGGGGGAGCGTTTTCCTGCCTCCATGCATATAGCTCTAATTTCGTCTGCCCACCAGCTTCTGACATCCGCTTCAGCGTGTTGGCACTTGCATGTCACCTGGGTCACCGATGAACCTCTCGTACTTCAACTTCCTTTCTGATACCCACGCAAGTGTGACAGGTTCCAGCACTCCAGTGGCTGCTTTCCACACCTCCCTGTTCACCGCTGTGACGAGTCAAGCTCATATGTAACCTTTGCTTGCCTTGCCCACTCTACTTTGATTTCTGGGAAAGCCAGGGCCATGCATCTCCGCTGGATAACATACCTGCAAAGCCCGCAGATGCTGTCCTTGGACCACATGCATCCTCATCTGTCCCAGGTTTTGGCACCAATGTAATGAGCGGGACAACAAATGAGGACCAGAGACAGGATTCCAGAACAGGCATTTTTACACAGTATTAAAAATAATTCTAAACACACATGTTGGCAATGGATCTGCCTGTCCTTGTGTTCCGGCAGCTTATAGTCAAGCTCACTTACCGTGGCATAAAATATTCCAGGTTACAAAGGGCGCACACGTTCGTGAGGCGGATCCGTGTCAGGTGCGGTAATTATCAATGATCAAAGTCCATTGCAGACAGCTTCACTTTCGCCCATAGTGCCACTGCGCTTCTGCCACAACAATATTAAAATGAAACATCGAAATGATTAGGGTAATCAGTTTTTAGTTATCTAAAAATAACTCAACAACAGTCCAAATAGCTGAAAAACAAATAAGTACAGCTTACAGTGAACTTGTCTAAATTGTGCCCATAGTGTCAATATCTAGCACTGCCTAAAGCATCATGGGATTGGAATTTACCAGAGCTGCACAGGTTCCTACTAGAGTTCCCTTGCCCTCTTTCATGTTGGCATCACGAAACTGGTGTATGTCAGACACCTTGTTCTCCTCCTCCTCCTCCTTCCTTTTGAGGATGTCCCACAGGTCCTGAGTTTAGGTCTGGAGGCATAATTAGCCAGTCAATAATCTTCACCTTCAGCTTTTTAGCAAGGCACTGTTCATCTTAAAGTTGTATTTAGGGTCATTTTAATGTTGAAAATTGCCAATGGAGCATGCTCTGCTTCATTGTCACAGTGCCTGTTGGAATTCATTATCCATCAATAAACTGCAGCTCCCTACAGTCAGCAGCACACATGCAGCCCCAGACCATGATGCTATTACCATCATGCTTGACTGTAAACAAGACACAGTTATTTTGGTACTCTTCACCAGGGCTCTGCCACATTCTGGACACCATTTTTTCTGCCTAGGTTTTAGCGTGAATTTTGCCACCTGGTACCATTAAATCAGTGTTGATCCACTTGTTCCTTCAACCAATCAGATTTTGAGTTGACTTTACTGAGCCTTCTACTGGGCTAACCTTATGTCTGGATATATACACAATCTTTTGACGTGTGGACATTTTCAGTCAATTAAAGCTTATTACAGAAATATGACTGAACATTTAGCATCAGCTACGATGGCAATACAAAAGCTTCTTAATGTAACTAATTAAATTCTATCTCTAAGGAAAAAAGGGGGGTTGGTTTTTATGTGCAAATAATCAGTATTTAATGAGGATTTTGCTTTATTTTCTTAACGGCTTTTTATGCTGCATTTCTGCATAATAAGATGTTTTAATAGTCAAAAATTGACAAGTTGATTGATTCAGAAGGAGCATTACTGTTGGTCTAGGTGTAAAATGCACTGTGTGACCAGCCACTGTGTAACCTAAATGTTGGGATTAAAATGTTTTAAGTGATTCAAATTGTAAAACATTTCAACTTGAAACTTGTAACTAAGACAGCATTTTATTTGGTACGTTTTGGTGTTTTATAGCACTGCTTTCTAAAAGAAGCCTGTGCCTTTAAAGCAAACAGCAAGAGGAGTATGGAAGCCCATTTCCGCCACTAAGAAGAAAAAAAAAGTAACTCAGAATTCTGACTTTTAATCTCAGAATTCAGACTTTAAAAAATTTTGTGGTATACCCCCCCCACAACCCTAATATAGGATAAAGCAGAAGATAATGGATGGATCTAATTAAACAGTTAAACAACCTTGACCTTGCCTTTGAGGGCGGCATGGTGGCTTAGTGGTTAGCACATTTGCCTCTTAGCGCTAGGGATTCCTGGTTCGAAGCCCAATCTGGGTTGAGTTTCCATGTTCTCCCCATGTCCTCGTCCACTTATCTCAGTGTATTACGGCAACTGTTCTGCGCAGCGGGTGGAACAACTGCCCAGCGCATCACTGACACTCAGTTACTCACAGTTTAATGTGTCTAATGCAAGCGGCTAGGGTGTAGGAAGTTTCTTATCCAAACCATGGGCTTTTCATTTTCATTAATTTATTACACAAGTTCATTACTTCTTTTTTTATCTTTATTAATCTCATCACAGTCACTTTAATCACATCAATTCATTCACCATTTTAATGATTTACTGTTTAACATTGTTATTTACTGAATTATTTAAACTATTAAACTGTGTGTTATGTTAATCACCACCGTAAAGCTGCTTGGGGTTAACGATATATATTTTTTCGTCCAAATAATATGACAAAGCAATATATATATATATATATTTATATATATATATATATATATATATATATATATATATATATATATAGTATCAATTTTTAATGGAACTATATATATAGTTGGATAAATCTAAAATGTGTAAAGAGTAAATTATATTAATAATAATGCACTTTATAGTTGTTAACTGAGTCCCTGTGTTTTCACCACCGGCCGGCCGGAGCAGTCATTGTAACACACTGAGATGCAGTCTCATCATCACTTAATAAACGTCGGGCTAAAGGTTGATTTACTGTTTATTGAGGTTTCGTTTTTGAAAAGAAACCACGAAATTGTTTTCATGACTTGCTATTCAACACAAGATTTGTCATTCCATTTGGCAACTACATCAGAATCAGAATACTTTATTAATTCCCGGGGGAAAATTGCAGAAACATATACATGAAGCTTATGCTTGTTTGTACCTATATACTTCATGTTTTTTGCCTTTAAGGTATACATGGACAAGGTATACAAATAATTTTTAAAATGAAAAAACTTGATCGGTAACCCCAAGCAGCTTTACTATAATTATCGGACAACATGAGCACGTTTTGAGTTTTAATAATTCAGTAATTAACAAAAAACAAGTCATCTTAAACAGTAAATCATTAAAATGGTAATAGTGATGTGATTAAAGTGACTGTGATGAGATCAATAAAGTCACAGCTTTAGGAAGAAGGTCTTTGGTGCGAGACTCGGTAATGAAGACTTGTGTAATAAATTGAAATCGAAAAGCCCATGGTTTGAATAGGAAACTTCCTACGCCCTAGCCGCTTGAACTAGATGCATTAAACTGTGAGTTACCATAATACACTGAGATAAAGACTCAACGATAATAGAATAAAGGCAAGGTCAATGTTGTTCAACTTTTTAATTAGACTTCATTTAAAAAGTAAATTAAAGTATTTACCACGAAATTGTTTAAACACAATGACGTACGATCAAACATGTATATGTATATATAATAAGCTATGAGCCAGTCACACAGGGTAATAGTCCGATATGATATAGTAAAAATTCCGGGATATAAAGTCAGATTTCCGGAATACAAAGAGATTAAACGTTGGAATTCTGACTTAGTATGTCAGAATTCTGAGATGAAAAGTCAGAATTCTTAGCAAGTCAGAATTCTGACTTAGTAATTCAGAATTCTGAGATTAAAAGTCAGAATTCCAAGTTACTTTTTTTATTCTTCTTCTTAGTTGCGGAAATGGGCTTCCATACACTTCTGTCTAAAATAAGCCTGTGCCTTTAAAGCCAACAGCACGAGGAGCCTATCACAGAGGAGCTCAGTGACTTAAGGAGTGGAGCTACTCTGCCGCAGCCCATCTCAACCTCGCCTTTTCCTGGGAAAACCAAACAAAGGGCCTGAAATCAACCACGCATGTTAAGAAGACGACGCTGAACGAACAACCATGACAGAAACGAATAAAACGCACGTAATTCTGCTCTCCTGTGGGAGCTTTAACCCGATCACCAAAGGACACATCCATATGTTCGGTAAGCTTTCAGTTACAGTTACAAGACGACAGCGAAAATCCGTAAGATGTTTACAGCGTACGTCAGTTTCACATTCCACTAGATTAATATAGCTGAAAGTAATGGTTAGGTTACCTTCTGTTACTTAGAAAACGTAATTAACACGCCTGTTTACAGCTCGCGCAATCAAGCGCTGTCCAAATGCTGAAAGGGCGACGGCCCCCGCACACGCGCGCGCGCACTCACTTACGAAAAGCATGTTTACAACGGTGTCAATAAACAGTGCTGGTTTGAATCGAGACCGCGTTTACATTGGGTTTAATGCCGCTGCTGGCTGATTAAAGCATGTTTTTTGTTAAAACTACTTTGAATCGCTGATGTGTCAAATGTGTCATCATTACGTTGGCAGTTTTCAATTCGCATTCATATTACTTGCAGATTCAACTTACAGACTTCAGGAAGGACGTTTTTATGAAAATCGAAAATATAAGTGTTCTTAATGCAAACTGTTCCTTTTGGAGCAATGTGTTAGAACCCTGATCAAGATGTTATTAATTAGCATCGATAAATGAAAGCAATAAATATAAAAAAAAGGAATACTTAACTTCAGAAGTATAATTATAGAAGCAAATTATCAGTACTTTCTTTTGATTATGAAAAGTATATATAACATGCCAATCCACGATGGCGCTAAGCAGCACGCAATAAGTTCATCATATGATTGATTATTTTCAGTGTAAGGGTTGGAATTGTGTAATATAATATGAAAATTAACAGGATTCACGAAAGTGGAGGTAAAAAATAAAAATAATGCTTGATCACATACACCCATATAGGTTGTTACAGGGCACAACGCACAAAAAGTTGTGTTGTTAGAGATTAGCACTTTATGTTGGGTTGTGTAGTTGCTGTTCTTGTGTTGCACCTTGTTCCGTGAGAATGTTGTTTTGTTCCACTGTATACTGTACACCACTTTATAGTGTTCAAATGAAAAATAAAACCACTTTTAACTTGAAACATATGTGACCCAAATAAAGGACAAAATATGTGGTTATGGACCTGGCTTTGTGCACTGGTGCACAGTCCTGTTGCAACAGGACGAGGCATAAGCTGGGAGCATGACATTGTCCGAATTTCATAACACGCTGAAGCTTTAAGAGTTTATTTTATTGGAATTAATGGACCAAGCCCAACTCTTGAAAAACAGCTATACACATAATAGCTGTGTATAGCTCCTCCACCAAACAATGCAATTGGCATAATGCTGTTAGACAAGTACAATTCTTCTGGCAAATGCCAAACTCAGACAGTCTAGTGTCAGTGCATCTGACACTTTGCATTGTACTTCTAAGGAGACTGTGATGACAACGTAAACAAAATATGTCTGGATATATGTATAATGTATTTTTTGGGGGCAGCACGGTGGCTTTGTGGTTAGCACATTCGACTCTCAGAGATAGGGGTTCCCGGTTCGAATCCCAAACTGGGTTTCCATGATCTCCCTGTGTCCGTGTAGGTTTCCTCAGCGTCCTCCGGTTTCCTCCCACAGTTCAAAAACATGGATCAAGGTCAATTGAATTTACATTTAGTCATTTAGCAGACGCTTTTATCCAAAGCGACTTACAAATGAGAACATCACAAATCAGTAGTTACATCACAAGTGAGTTATTCTCCAAATTGCCTCATATAGAGTGAGTTTGTGTTTGTGTGTGTGTGTGTGTGTGTGTGTGTGTGTGTGTGTGTGTGAGTAAGTGAGTAAGTGTGTGCTTAGCAATCAATTGGCGCCTGGGTGTATCTGCCCAGCGCCCGAATTGTTCTCCCCTGGATGGCCACTTCTGGTTGATTTTTGAAAAAAATGTTAATGTTATATGAAATACACACATTTGCTTTGTTTAAATGCAAACAAACATTTTTTTTTTTTTCTTGTCTTTCGTTTGATATAAATGAATTAAATGCAGGGCAGCACGGTGGCTAAGTGGTTAGCACATTCGCCTCTCAGCGCTGGGGATTCCCGGTTCGAATCCCCATCTGGGTGGAGTTTCCATGTTCTCCCCGTGTCCGCGTGGGTTTCCTCCGGGTTCTCCGGTTTCCTCCCACAGTCCAAAAACATGGAACAAGTCAACTGAGTTCTCAAAAATTGCCCCATATAGAGTGTGTGTATGTGAGTGTGCCCAGCAATGGACTGGCGCCCTGTCCTGGGTCTATCTGCCCAGCACCCGAAACGTTCTCTCCTGGATGGGCATGGGAAACCCCACTGTGACCCTGCTAGAGGATAAAGCAGGAGATAATGAATGAATGAATGAATTAAATGCAATCTGACCTACATGTCACCTGATAAATATATAAGTATATTTAATATATTTTTTCCTCTTATATCTTTGTTTTTTACTTATTTTTATCAGAAGTTCCAGTAATTCCAAGAAAATTAAGTATTGTGTTTTTATTCAATATATTTTAACTTTGATTAATTGGCATGTATGGAAAATGGCTTGTGTTTAAGTCACAAGTTTGTGTTGCTGTCTTCAGCACTGTTGTCTTTTAAAGGCCCTATAAATATATAAGTATATATTAAATATATAAGGACCTATAAAATTCTGCGGTATGTCTTTTATCTTATATGAGCTACTGTATAAGCATATCTAAAGCCATATCTTAATCACAGATTCTTGTGCAAAATGATGTTCCATTTGTGCAGTTTATTGGTGTTAAATACAGGTTGACAAGCTGAGAAGTCTTTTAGCAATAATGTATCACAATCTTCCTAAAAAAATGAACTTACAAGACACAATAAAATGTTGGATTCCCGTGTTGTGGTTTCACTGTGTTGTGTAGCTCAGCTGTAACCAGTGACACTTATTGTTTCTAAGCTTATGCAAATTTTTCTATGCTTTATTTTTCTGATATTAATTTCGATAATGTTGGTTTAATGATACAATTGGTAATATGATACCTGCATAATGCTATACTTTACCTTCTCTACAAAATAGGTCATTTTATTCATGTAAACATATATTTAATCTGTTTATTTTAAGAATCTTATAAGAATAATAAGTAACATATACATTCACATAGAATATATACAATAATGTTAAATATATATTTGGAAATATATAGATTTTACAGATTTTTGACTGGGGCAGAAATAAGAAATAATTCTGAAAATTCCTTTATGGGGTCAATTAGCTTATATAAAGCAACATGCTATAGTCAATAAAATATCCATCCATTATCTTCCGCTTTATTCTCTATTAGGGTTGCGGAGTCGCGGAGGGGTTCCCCATGCCCATCCATGTGAGATCATCTCAGGTGCTCGACAGATAAACCCAGGACAGAGTGCCAATGTATCGCTGGGCACACACTCACACAGACACACTCTATACGGGGCAATTTGGAGAATTCAATTGACTTGATCCATATTTTGGACTGTGGGAGGAAACCGGAGAACCCATAGGAAACCCACGATGATATGGGGAGAACATGGAAACTCCACCCAGATTGAGATTCGAGCCGGGAATCACTAGGGAAACGTGCTAACCATTAAGCCACCGTGCCGCCCTCAATAAAATATAAGACATGAAATATATGACCAAAAACAACAATATATATAGTTAAGCACTGGTGAAATACAGTAAATAAAAAGCATGCATGACATTTAATTGAAAATTCTAAATCTGCACTTGGAATATAAGGTGATTTACATTCAATATAACAAACTGTGTTTATTATTGAGGCAAACAACACTGCAAATTATAATAATGCAAAATAAATGAATTTTAAATAAATAACTTCGACATGGTATTTTTAAATGTAGGTTGGGAATATGTTTTTTATAATATATATATATAGTGGTTAGCACATTCGCCTCTCAGCGCTAGGGATTCCCGGTTCGAATCCCCATCTGGGTGGAGTTTCCATGTTCTCCCAGTGTCTGCGTGGGTTTCCTCCGGGTTCTCCGGTTTCCTCCCACAGTCCAAAAACATGGATCAAGTTAATTGAATTCTCCAAATTGCCCCGTTTAGAGTGTTTCTGTGTGAGTGTGTGCCCAGCGATGGATTGGCGCCCTGTCCTGGGTCTATCTGCCCAGCGCCCAAGACGTTCTCCCCTGGATGGGCATGGGGAACCCCACCGCGACCCTAATAGAGGATAAGCGGGAGATAATGAATGAATGAAAAAAAAAATATATATATATATATATATATCATTAACTTAATCCTAATTTTAAATTAAAAAAAAGTAAAGATTAGTGATGTTGTTAATCATCATGGTTCTGATTTACAGAAAAAGCCAGAGAGTACCTGCATAAGACAGGCAAATACATCGTGATTGGTGGAATCATCTCACCTGTACATGATTCCTATGGCAAACCAGTAAGTGAATTTTTTAAACTTACTACACAGGAGTAAACTCTTTCAAAATATGATTTTATTACAGGCACAAGCTTTTATGTTGTGTTTTTTATTTTTTTATTATTACAAACACAAAGCACATTCAGGTTTATTTAAATTCAACTTTTTTATGTTGAACCTGAAGTGTTACAGTCCCTTCTGCAGTTGTTGACACTAGTTGTTTTCTTGTTTTATGGACAAGAAAAGGGTTATAAAACACTCAAGCTTTTGATGAATTTGCTTAAACTCACAAATTCAAAGAGACTATTTGAACTAGGATTTTCAAATCATTGGCTTTCATTGGCTTCTTGTAACTGCTCGCATTCAGTACAAGGCACTGACTCTGGCCTACAGGACCATTTCTGGATCTGCCCCTCTTACCTTCACTCTATATTTTCAAAATGCACTCCAACTCGTTCACTATGATGTAGTGATGAAAGTCGCTAGAATATTCCACCTCACGAGGTGCTAACTCTCAGCGTTTACCACTGCAAAATGATGGAATGATCTTCCCAACTCTCTCTGTAAGGCGGAGTAAATAGGCATCTTTAAGAAACAACTGAAAACACATCTCTTTCACAAACACCTGATAATAATTATACTCATAATCAATAAATCATAATGACAACACAAAAAACATCCAAATGACCTTGATCCCTGCCACTGGCGTTTCTGGATTGTGAGTCATGGAGAAAGCAAAAAAAATGTCAACCGATCTACAGGAAAAGGTAGTTAAGCTGTATACAAAAAAGGGGATACAAAAAGATATCCATGGAATTGATAATGTCAGTCAGCAGTGTTCAAAATGTGATTAACAAATGGAAAAATCAGGGGCTCTG
This sequence comes from Corydoras maculifer, assembly GCA_019802435.1. Classification (NCBI taxonomy): domain Eukaryota; kingdom Metazoa; phylum Chordata; class Actinopteri; order Siluriformes; family Callichthyidae; genus Corydoras; species Corydoras maculifer. The sequence continues at coordinate 1,065,162 of JAFMOD010000239.1, forward strand.
TAAAAACCAAATCACAAATTTCATCCACACCCAGGATAATTGTTCGGGATGGAAAGAAAAACCCACAAATAACAAAAAACTAAAATACAGGACTTTCTTAAAATTAGTGGTGTGGCTTTGTCAAAGTTGAAAGAAAGATGAATGCAGCATGTATCAACAAATACTGGAGGCAAATTTTTACTCATCATTGATGCACATGGAATGCACCTCCATGATGTGTTCCACCATGACAATAATCCAAAACACAAGGACAAGTCGACCTGTCAACATTTGCTACAGCAGAACAAATTGAAGGTTCTGAAGTGGCCACCTCAGTCTCTTGACCTCAATATCATTGAACCACTCTGGAGAGATCTCAGGCATGAAGTTCATGCAAGACAGCACATGATTTTACAGGAAATGGAAGCTTTTAAGCAGAATAGTCACCTATACCATTTGAGACCTTATTCACAACTAACACAAAAGACTTCAAGATGTCATTGATGTTAGAGGGGGCAATGCATGGTATTAAGAACTGGGGTCTGTGAACTTTTAATCAGGGTCATTTGGATGAAAACACAGTCGATTCTCAATAAATTGCTTCACCCAAACCACTTATTATGTGTGGGAAAAAAGTTTTTGTGTTATCATTCATAATCTCTGAAAAAAGCAAAATTTCTGCTGGGATATGTAAAGCACAACTGTATAATAAAAAAATCATGGAATTCTTTCATGGATTTTTAAAAGTAACTTAACACTTATTGTGATATCTTGTTATAGCTTGTAGTATCTTGTAATAGTTAGTAATTGGTGATTTTTCTTTTTTCTTTTTCAAAAATATTTTTGAATTTCAAAAGTCAACAGCTGTGACCGACTGTTTTTTATGAATAGCACATTTATCTTGTAGTCTGACTCAGAAAGGTTTTGATAGGACAAATAATCACTTCATTAAGTCCATTATACTACATGAGGATAATAAATCTTTTTTATGTATAAACTATATACTAATAAAGTGCTTTCTCCATTTGTTCTCAGGGTCTTATTATTAGCAGACACCGCCTCACCATGTGTCAACTGGCAGTGCAGTCCTCTGACTGGATCAGGTAGTAAAACACAACTGAATAACTGAATATTTGTCAAGACCAAAAGTGTGAGTTTTAGTGTAGGCTTTGTTCAGGCACAACACCTTCTCAAGGTGAGAATGTATCTGTGACAAAATGTTTTTGTTGTGACAAAACCAAGAGTCCCAAAAAACAAAAGGACATTAAAAACCCAGGAAGCACTGGTGTGGAGGCCAAATGAGATAAAGAAAATGATGGGTTCAGCTCTAACTGTGGTACTTTGCACTGTATCACTTGCATTGCTATCGTATATATCATATATGTGGGCATCCTGACCATTTGGGAACAGAATAAAGGCAAATAATAAACACAAACAAATGTGTATATATATATATATATATATATATATATATATATATATATATATATATATATATATATATAAATTCTAATGTTGCTTGCTGTTCCAGAGTGGACCCATGGGAAAGTTATCAGGACACCTGGCAAACTACCTGTAGTGTCCTAGAACATCACCGGGACCTCATGAAGGTCTAAATCATTTCATCCCACTTTACACTATAAAATAAAATATTTTGCACTATAACACCGAAATCAATTTTTTTCACAGAGAGTAACAGGATGCATTCTATCTAATGTAAACTCACCTTCTACAACACCTGTGATTGGACAGCCCCAAAATACTTCTCCCATTTATCAGAATCACAACACAGCTATCAAGCCCACTGCTAGTAAGTAATCAGATGTTTAATGTAATTCTGTAAATACAGTTTAATTATAATTTTTTTACTAGCAAAGCAATTTCATTACAAACATTAAGCTTTATCGTTTAATCTTTAAAATTTGTCATTGTTTTTTTTATTAAAATATGTGTGTGTATATATATATCTTATCCCACATTTGAATTTTTTTGATCTAGTTAAGCTATGGGGAAAGATGAGCGAAAGTCTTGGAAAAATGTGCTGTGTTCGCCCACAAGTGGAGCGCTTCACTTTTGTTGGTCTGTACTACCAGCCCAAGGGGTTTTACAATGAAGTATTCATGCAAACTCACATCTTGTGCTTTAAAGTATCTATTGTATGTGTATTTCTGACATTGCAGGACACATCCACAAAAATAAATAATTACAGTGTGACCCCTTTTTTTAACTAGGTAGTCAAAAATGAATACTGTTATACATTTCAATAAAACATGTTTATGTTTTTTAAGCTATTGGACAGATACGCTTATAAAATAAATCCACATAGTGAAAAAAGTATACAGTGTATTAAGTTTTTACAAATGCTAAAATTATTTATCATTTAGCTTTCCATAATTAAATATATCTCATAAAGGTGAGTGCTAGTTTTCACACTCATTTATTTCAGTGATGCAGATGCACTATAGGAAAAATACTTTATACTACAAAGACTTATATAGCATTATTGTTCTAAAATTATGTTTAAAAATTTAACTTTGACAATAATTTAAAGTATTTTTCTTTATTAAATAAACATCAAAGCAAAGTAGAATGGAATATGGTAATAATGTCCTAAACTTGCGTCAAGTTTTGTTTTAAAGTTAAAAGTACTGGAGAGCTAGAATCTTTAATTTAGGATAAAATGGTTTGAATTACCATTTAGATTACCATTAAGTTTAAATTGAAAAGAATATTTTATATAAATGTTTAGTAATATGTAATGAATGGCACAAGTTAATGTTTAAAGGTGTGACATTTTTATTGCTCTATTATGTTTAAATAGCTCAGCATCCTTAGAGTTTCATTCAATTACAATGTATTTGTTAATATAATTAAGTTTTTAAGGCTAGTATCTTGCAATTAGTTGAGGCATAATTGTACCCTAATATTGTAATATTATTGCCAGTAATCAATGTGAAACAAATCAAACATTTTTTATGAATATAAAGATATAAAAAAGCAAAAACATTTTAAAGATCCTTTTTAAATGTATATTGTACTGTATATACCATGTATGAAGTAAATTAATAATGAAGTAAATTAAATATCTTTGTCTTGATTTATTTGTCTTGAAACTTGAAAAAGCAGAGTATAAGACTCTATCACCTTCTATCAACTTTACCTCAAGCAAAAAACACAAATATTTTTTGTCTTGTACAGATGAAAATGCAAACCTTGGCACTACAATGCGTTATGAGGAAATTGGTGAGTAAATCTCATTTGCTTGGTTATTTCTGTTATCATAATATCACTCTTAACTTTTTGGTTTGTAGTGTTACAATTTTAAATTGAAATCCACTAAAGTGTTTTAGGCGGCACGGTGGCTTAATGGTTAGCACGTTCGCCTCTCAGCGCTAGGGATTTCCCGGTTCGAATCCCAATCTGGGTGGAGTTTCCATCTTCTCCCAGTGTCTGTGTGGGTTTCCTCCGGGTTCTCCGGTTTCCTCCCACAGTCCAAAAGCATGGATCAAGTCAATTGAGGTGCCAAATTGCCCAATATAGAGTGTGTTTGTGTGTTTGTCTGTGTGAGTGAGTGTGTGCCCAGCGATAGATTGGCGCCCTGTCCTGGGTGTATCTGCCCAGCGCCCGAAACGTTCTCCCCTGGATAGGCATGGGGAACCCCCCCGCGACCCTAATATAGGATAAAGCGGAAGATAATGGATGGATGGATGGATGAATATTGCTGCTGTTCGCGGAAGGACATCTACCTACATATTTGACTTGTTTTTCTTCGTTTTCTTTTTTTCTTTTATATATTGTATACTTTTATGATGAATAGACACAAATGCTCCAAAATCACATTTTTTAAGATGTCCAAAACTGGACATAATATATACTATCTGGTTGCAAAGGTGGGCTGAAACATTGCCACGGACTCATCCCACCCAGGTCACAGACACAGACCCACCTTAAATCAGGAAAGAGATACAGAGCAATCAGGACTTACACAAACAGACTGAGTAACAGCTTATTTCCCAGATTTGTAGCCTCTTAAATACCATTTAAAAATTACACCATATCACTTTTTCCTGTAAAGGTATCGTTTTGTAGGCCTGTATCTAAAACTTCGTAATTTTTTTTACTACGGTTTTCTTTAGAGCTGCGTATTTTACTCCTTTGTGGAAGTGATCTGTTGGAATCATTTTCCATTCCCGGGCTGTGGAAAGAGAGTGATGTAAGTCATGTTATTGTTTAAACATGCAAATATGTTTGTGTTTAGTTATTGTGGGGATGTTAATTAGCCTGCTATTTATTTCATGGAGACTTAAACCATAGCTACTACTAATCTTATCCAAACTTTAATCTTCACACAAAATTTACCTTAGACAAAAATGATTTTCCCTAAAATGTATTTTGTTTGTTTTATTTGTTAAAAGGTATTTATGTTGTCAGTCGCATTTTCGTGTTTGCCTAATAAGTTAAAAACTGCTAAAAATGTTGGAAGGAAACGATTAATACTAAACTTAAAAACTGTCTTTATAACCACCTTTTACACACAATCGTCCATTTATGGTGAACATTGAAATCACAAGCACATGCACACAGACACTTCCTCTCTCTCTTTCTCTCTCTCTCTCTCTCTCATCTATTGATTTAACAGAACATTAACAGCCAGTATTTCCATTACCTTGCTTGCTCCTCCTATTCACAAAGCTATCAACACTGCCACTGCCACATTGTTTTACATACAGAATCTCTATATTCCAAGTTGAATGTGCTTTGATGCTAAAGGTAAGTGTAATTCTACTGTTTCTGTATATAGATGGAGGTTATTGTAGGTGACTTTGGAATAGTCGTGGTGCCTCGGGATGGAGTAGACACAGAAAGGATAATAAATCACTCTTCAGTTCTTCGCAAGCACAAGGTATTGCTACACACACACATACACACACACTACACACACGTACATATACATTGCAGTATATTGCCAAAAGTATTTCCTCACCCATCCAAAAATCCACAATCCACCAAATCCAGTTGTGAAACTTCCTCACTCCTAAATATTACACAGTCAGCTGTCAGCTGTATTATATGAAAATGGAAGTGTTTTGGAACCGCAGCAACTTAACCATGAAGTGGTAGGCCACATGAATTGATGGAGCGGGGTCAGCGGATGCTGACGCCCATAGTGCAAAGAGGTCACCAGCTTTCACTACAATCACTACAAAATACCAAACTTCATGTTGCTTTTAGATTAGCTCAAGAACAGTGCGCAGAGAGCTTCATCGAATGGATTTCCGTGGTCGAGCAGCTGCATCCAAGCCATACATCACCAATTGCAATGCAAAGCGTCGGATGTAGTGGTGTAAAGCATGCCGTTACTGGACACTAGAGCAGTGGAGACACATTCTCTGGAGTGATGAATTGTGCTTCTCCTTCTGGCAGTCTGATGGATCAGTCTGGGCTTGGCAGTTGCCAGAAGAATTGTACTTGTCTAACTGCACTGTTGTTTTCAGGAGCTGGGCTTGGCCCGTTAGTTCCATTGAAAAGAACTCTAAATGCTTTAGCATACCAAGACATTTTGGACAATTCCATGCTCCCAACTTTGTTGGAACAGTTTTGAGCTGGCCCCTTCCTCTTCCAACATGACAAGCAAGGTCCGTCAAGACATGGATGACAGAGACTGGGGTGCATGAACTTTACTGGCCTGCAGGTCCTGACCTTAACCCTATAGAACATCTTTTTGGACGAATTAGAGCAGAGACTGAGAGCCAAGCCTTCTTGTCTAATTCATTGTGTGACCTCAGAAATGCGCTTCTCGAGGAATTGTCAAAAAATCCCATAAACACACTCCTAAACCTTGTGGACAGCCTTCCCAGCTGTTCTAGCATCTAGCTAAGAAAACATCTCAACTGGAAATCAATGACTGCTGCACCTGATTGGCATTTATCCTGGACAATATAACAAAACCCGGCACCAAAAACAGGACACTAATGAAACTTCCACACACTGACGGCAAATGCTTTCTTACTCAGCCCAACTCAAAAGCTAGAATGGACCACTTGGAAGACAGCAGTGCAGTCTTGCATTGGAGAGGGAAGCATTAAAATCCTGCTGGACATTCTGAAAAGAGAACATAAACAGTTGGAGTAAATGAAGGTCACATTACAACATTACTTGCCTGGATACAGCTGTATGTGTGTGACGGAGCTGGTAGACATGAGCTGCTTGACACATCACAATTGTTTGGACTAGTCATATGTCACTTTTTGGATGTACAGTACTGTGCAAAAGTTTTAGGCATGTGTAAAATAATGCTGTAAACTAAGAATGCTTTCAAAAATAGAAGTGTTAATAGTTTATTTTCATCAATTAACGAAATGCAGTGAATGAACAGAAGAGAAATGTAAAAAATATTTGGTGTGACCACCCATTTGCCTCAACAGCATCAATTCTTCTAGGTACACTTGCACACAGTTTTTGAAAGATCTCGGTTGGTAGGTTGTTCCAAATATCTTGGAGAACTAACCACAGATCTTCTGTAGATGTAGGCTTTCTCAAAGTCTTCTGTCTCTTCATTTAATCCCAGACAGCCTCGATGATGTTAAAATCAGGGCTCTGCGGATGCCATACCATCACTTCCAGGACTTCTTCTTCTTTTTTACGCTGAAGATATTTCTTATTAACATTGGCTGTATGCTTGCGGTTATTTTCCTGCTGCAGAATAAATTTGGGGCCAATAAAATGCCACCCTGATGCTATTGCATGATGGATAAGTATCTGCCTGTATTACTCAGTATTGAGGATACTATTAATCCTGACCAAATCTCCAATTCCATTTGCAGAAATGCAGCTCCAAACTTGCAAGGAGCCTCCACCATGTTTCACTGTTGCCTGTCGACACTCATTATTGTGATTCTCTAAAGCCCTTTGTCACAGGTGCCTGGGGCACCTGTCCCTCATTAACGTACTCTTTGTCTCAGTTGGGTGATTGGTTTATTTTGTGTACGTGTTTTTCTTACTTAGTTTCCGTGTTCACTTATCCCGGTGCACGTCTTTGTATGGGTTTATCCCGGTGTTAGTTGCGTTTGTGTTTCCCCCTTTCTGTTGGTGTCCTTACACCACTTTTTAATAATAAATCTTGTTTTTGTTTTTATGCCCGGTGTCTGGAACATTCCATCCGTGTTTGAAGACGGTACGACGCTGTGCATTTTCCCCGCACAGGTTTTATTTGTGTTGGCGTTCACAGGTGCCTCGGCATGCGCAGTCTCTCCGCGCAGCCATGTCCTGTGGACGATTTAAGGCGCGTGCGGCGTACGCAGTTTCCCCGCGTAGCTGATTTCCCGGGGAAGACGAGCGTGAGGCTAACATAAAGACGTGCCAAAGATCTGGAGCACCAGGGACCGCCCACTGCCAAGTCTGAGCACCAGGGACCACCCGCTGCTGAGTCTGAGCACCCATCGCCGACTCCGAGCACAAGGGTCCTCCCGCCGCCGACTCCAAGCCCCAGGGGCGCTCTCCTCGCCTCGCGGCTAGAGGACGCCGATCCGCTCCCCGCAGCGAGATGGCATGCGCCACGCTTTGGCAGCAGGGAGCGTCCATCACGCCTTATCAACTGAGGGCCCCCCCCCACCCCTCCTATGCGAGAACTGTTTTTCTTTTTTTTTTTTCTCTTCTTGGTCGCTTCCCCCTTTTGCGCGACCTTTGGGGTGGGGGTATGTCACAGGTGCCTGGGGCACCTGTCCCTCATTAACGTACTCTTTGTCTCAGTTGGGTGATTGGTTTATTTTGTGCACATGTTTTTCTTACTTAGTTTCCGTGTTCACTTATCCTGGTGCACGTCTTTGTATGGGTTTATCCCGGTGTTAGTTACGTTTGTGTTTTCCCCTTTCTGTTGGTGTCCTTACACCACTTTTTAATAATAAATCTTGTTTTTGTTTTTATGCCCGGTGTCTCGAACATTCAATCCGCGTTTGAAGACGGTACGACGCTGTGCATTTTCCCCGCACAGGTTTCATCCGTGTTGGCGTTCACAGGTGCCTCGGCGTGCGCAATCTCTTCGTGCAGCCGTGCCCTGTGGACATTTTCAGGCGCAAGCGGCGTACGCAGTTTCCCCGCGTAGCCGATTTCCTGGGGAAGACGAGCGTGAGGCTAACACCCTTCAGCAAACAAACTGCCTTCTGCTATAGCCAAATATTTCAAATTTTGATTCATCAGTCCAGAGCATCTGCTGCCATTTTTCTGAACCCCAGTTCCTATTTTTTTCAAGCATAGTTGAGACACTTGGCCTTGTTCCTATTTTGGAGGAATTGCTTTTTGGCTAGCAGTTCCGAGGTGATGACACGGCTGGACATCCTCCGATTTTGAAGGGAAATAAGCTTAATGTGTATTTCATCTGCTGCACTAAGTTTCCTTGGCCGACCACTGCATCTACGATCCTCAACATTGCCTGTTTCTTTGTGCTTCTTTAAAAGTGCTTGAACAGCAGATTTTTAAACCGCAGTCTGCTTGGAAATCTTTGTCTGGGAGAAACATTGCTGATTCAGTATAATTACCTTGTGTCTTGTTGCTGTGCTCAGTCTTGCCATGGTGTATGACCTGTGACATACCTCAGCTTGGTAGCAGAGTTTGGCTGTTCCTCACCCAGTTTTAAGCCTCCTACACAGCTGCATCTGTTTTACTTAATGACTGTCTTTCAAACTACTTATGCAATTAATGATCATTAGCACCTGTTTGGTATAATTGGTTAATCATACCCCTTACTATAATCCTACAAAATCCCTGGTTTAAAAATAAACAAATATTATTTCTATTTTTAAAAGCATTTTTAGTTTACGGTGTTTTATTACACCAGCCTAAAACATTTGCACAGTATTGTATGTAGTGGTAGGAGGATGCAAAATGCAGCATGCATTCTTGCAGACATAGATCTAGTTTCCATGCATTTAGGGACTTGACTAGTTGTTATCAATAAAGACAAGAATTTTTGGGATGGTTGAGTACAATGATGAGCTGGACACATAGCATTAGTAGGCAAGATTTGTATCCTTCAAAGCCAAGAGGCATCAAGAGATGCATGGAGATAATATGTAACGTGGTACGCACTCTATTAAAATACTGCAATGAAAGACAGGAGGTGAGACAAGGACAGTGGCCCTTGACTCATTGGCGTGTTTGTGGCATCAAAGTAAAGGTGCTTAAATATGGACCTGGTGAAGTACATAATTGACACAGGAGAATCAGTTCTAATACATTTAGTGCCAGATCATCTTCCCTGCAACAACATGGTCTTGTTAAGATTATTGATGCCTTAATACTGTTACATCAACAACATGCTGTAAATGCCAGGTCAGTACACTTGATCTATGCAGCAGCTACTGGCTGCCAGAAACACAATAGAAAATCTGGCATTAAGTTTCATAGAGGAACTTTTGCGAATTCCGCATAATTTCTCAAGCCGGAGACATTTGAGTGGCTGATAGAATGAGTGCTGGCTAAAATCCAGAGAGTAAGATACATAGTGTATTTTGATATCATACTGAATCACAGTTTGATAAAGTGCTGAAGAGGCTGTAGAAATAGGCTGTAAAACAGTTTAAGAGCTAATCTGAAATTGCACCCTCCAAAATGTTGCTTGCTCCATCTTACTGTGAGCGTTCTGGGACCCATAGTATGTGTAATAGGTTTAGTAACCAACACAGCTAAGATCATAGTTGTGCAGCAGTTATTTAACCTTGCTAATGTTTGTCAGATAAGGAGCTTGTTGTTTCTCTCTAGAAAGCCATGTAAGTGGGAGGATGAGACAGATATGAGACAAACAGCAGAGTGCTGCAGCACAGCTGTCTTTGTTAAGAAAATGACACCATTGATCAAGGTGGAGTTGATCAACGCACCATTTGATCAATCAGTTTTTGGTTGTGCACATGATTATATAACGGCAGCCCCTGGTGCCTCAAAGATTAAAGAAATTATGCTGTGTGCAGTACATAGCTGTAACGATCATGAAATTAACATGAAACACATGCACAGAAAAACCAACGTCAACCGTGACATACATCCCAGACTTTTGAAGAACTGATCAGGAAGTGGGTAAGGCACGGTCCTTATATACACATGAGGAAAGGAAATATAGCTGACATCAATGACACGAAACAGAACTGAAAAAAAACATTTTGTCCTCTCTGACCATAACGCAATGTTTCGCACATTGGGAAAAATTTTCACTAATAATAGTTTTTAAATAAACAACTATGAACAATTTTCTTGCCTCTAGAATGCTTGGATATTCGAATTTAGACCACAGCAATGAAAGGGTTATTCTGAGTGATGATTTTACACCCACTATAATGTCTTTGACTATGTCTAAAACACACGATTCAGTATGTATCACTCTAAAAAAGTATTTTCTTGTATTTCATTTGCATCTAGTGCTGCGATCTGTTCCAGCAACCTTTTCAAACCTAATTAGTATAAGTGAATTAAAAATCAATGAATGAGTTTGTCTATATTTAAATGTAATAAATTGTTATTGCAGAATGAGATGATATTTAACTACTTCATCATTTTAACAGGACAGTATTATTGTGGTGAAAGATGATCTCAACCATCCAATGTCAATTGTCAGTTCAACCAAGAGCAGGTTAGTATAACTTCATGATGTTCTTAACAACTCTCATAGTCACTGGGGGGGGGGGGGGGGGGGGGGGGGGGGGGGGGGGGGGGGGGGGGGGGGGGGGGGGGGGGGGGGGGGGGGGGGGGGGGGGGGGGGGGGGGGGGGGGGGGGCTGGGCACACACTCACTCACACAGACACACTCTAAACGGGGCAATTTGGAGAATTCAATTAACTTGATCCATGTTTTTGGACTGTGGGAGGAAACCGGAGAACCCGGAGGAAACCCACGCAGACACGGGGAGAACATGGAAACTCCACCCAGATGGGGATTCGAACCGGGAATCCCTAGCGCTGAGAGGCGAATGTGCTAACCACTAAGCCACCGTGCCGCCTATATATATATATATATTACACAAAAAAGGACAAAAGCTCTCTCTCTCTCTAATTCTGCAACTTTTTAAAAAATAATCTACACCATGTATTACGCCTAACAATGTCTTCTATTTAATTAACTAATGTTTATTTCATTTAGACTTGCCCTCCAGCACGGAGACGGTCATGTGGTGGACTACCTGAATCAACCAGTAATCGATTACATCTTACAGAATCAGCTTTACATTAATGCCTCTGGATAGGGCACAGGAATGCCTCTTCATTAGCTGTCGTGTCCCGTGGTTAAGTGTATGTTCCGCTGCATTATGCCACTGCATTTTCCATATAGAAGAGCTTTACCTCTCTGTCTTCTGTATTGCTGTATCTTACTGACTTTTTGGACTGAAAATAAACTGAAAAGGATAAAGAGCAAGTCTTCAGCCAACAGAATTGGAAGGCATCGAAGGTGGTTGTGGAATGTAAGACTAATTGAAAAACAAAGTGGGATGAACTAGATGAAATGTTACAGGCTGCAGTGCTGGCATTGGTGTTTTTGATAATGTCTTTTCTTAATTTGCATGTCTTGATATTTTATTTTTATGCATGCGTGTTTGAGCAACTTTATAGAATGTAGTCTGCTGTTACAGTGTTTACAGTGTTTACTTATATATGCACTACCAGTTGAATTATATTTATATTTATAATATAATTTGTTTACGTTTTTCAAATGTTCATAAAACGTATTTTTTTCTTGCTTGCCAGAAGTTTTAAAGAAAGTTTACATTGTATTCAGTATCCGAATCACTGCCATTATTTTGTGTCATTTTGAGGTTGATTGCTGTTATTATTTATGCATAGCTCTTTTTAATTTGTATAACACTAACCTACTCTGATTTATGTTTCAAAGCTTGAATGTAAAGCTTAGTGATTTAAAAACTAACTTTAATGTCTAAAGTTTAAAGGGGCATGCCTAAGCAGTGAATGTTAAATCTTCAAGCCATTGATGCTTTATTTATGCCTTCCCATATTCTATAGTGTATTGTTTATGGACTGTTGGGCCTACCCACACACTTCCTCTTAAAAAAAAAGTGGGTCTGTATGCAAGAGCAATTGTGTTTAATCAGTAAATTCAGCATCTGTTGTACGTATATTCCTATTTTCAGTGCAACACAAAGTTGTAGCGATTACAGCAGATACATAAAATTACAAGCTACCTTTAAGTAAATTTCCAAGGTTGTTTTAACTGTTCAAGGTTGCTGTTTGTTTTGTTTCTTACTAATTTCACAACTGTGACTACAGACTGTACTACGATCATGTGCTTTTTTGTAACATGTTAATAGATATACTAGTATACATATTTGAGCACTTGCTTATAGATACAAACCAGTAGTCAATAGTTATAGTAGCAAAAGTATTGAATTACTTTCGATTTAATTGCACTTTGTGTAGTAAATACATCACTTTGCATGGCTTAAGTATTCTGCTACATTATAGATGTATATAATAAAACAAAGCTTTCTACAGTGTTAACGCTATGCCTCATTATCACCAAGACAGAGACAGTTAGACTCTACATGTGTTTTTCTTTTCTTTTACTGGCACACACCTAATGTATTAATTTTTTGATTACAGCAATTAATTTTTTTCACAATATTAGGTTCTTTTCAATGTTGATGTAAGAATGTGTAGATTCATTTTGTTTGCAGTTTATGAATGTATAACACTATGATATTTTAATGTTTACTTTGTCCTCTATTAACACAGGTCATTTTTTAGTTAAATAAAAATTATTTAACTGCTATTTGTGCATTTTTATTAACAGCAACTGACATAATATTACTATATACTGTATTTAATCTTCATGTAAGGAAGAAGCTCTTTCATACACATACAAGTGTTTTTTATTCAAACAATTCATTATATACAGCCACCTACTGTATATACCAACGATATAAATTATGTTCCAAAAAGACAGAAATTCTGCTATAGGCTCAGATTAAGCACTGAATTTTAAAACTTATAAAAAAAATTATGCCACTATGGCCTCTCGATCGGAGGCATGTTATAGCAGCCTTCTGGAATAGTGCGACGAATGTGCTCCAAGTTTTCAATATCGATCAAAATAGTGTCGATGTCATTGATCATTTGTTTGATGGCAGCACGTTGTTGAGCCTCTCTGTTCTCTAGTTCCCTGAGTCTGGGCCTCAGCTTCTGTTCCACATGACCACGACTTTGCATCAATGTCTTCTCCAGGTCTGCCACTTTCTTCTCATCCACAGTTCCAGGTGTATCTGAACAAAAACAATTACAGGAACAAAATGTTTGAACTTATAGCCTCATATGTGTAAATAATAATAAAGTCATCCTTGCAATATAACGGTTATTACCTCTTCACTCTATTGCAAGTTTTTTAGAAATATATATCTACTTATGTATCACAGAGTTTTCAGTATATCATGGGATTTTGCTGTATGTTGGGTGGCACGGTGGCTTAGCGGTTAGCACGTTCGCCTCTCAGCGCTAGGGATTCCCGGTTCGAATCCCCATCTGGGTGGAGTTTCCATGTTCTCCCTATGTCTGCGTGGGTTTCCTCCGGGTTCTCCGGTTTCCTCCCACAGTCCAAAAACATGGATCAAGTCAATTGTTCATTCATTCATTATCTTCCGCTTATCCTCTATTAGGGTCACGGTGGGGTTCCCCATGCCCATCCAGGGGAGAACGTCTCGGGCGCTGGGCAGATAGACCCAGGACAGGGCGCCAATCCATCGCTGGGCACACACTCACTCACACAGACACACTCTATATGGGGCAATTTTGTGAATTCAATTAACTTGATCCATGTTTTTGGACTGTGGGAGAAAACCGGAGAACCCGGAGGAAACCCACGCAGACACGGGGAGAACATGGAAACTCCACCCAGATGGGGATTCGAACCGGGAATCCCCAGCGCTGAGAGGCGAACGTGCTAACCACTAAGCCACCGTGCCGCCTCAAGTCAATTGAATTCTCAAAATTGCCCCATATAGAGTGTGTCTGTGTGAGTGAGTGTGTGCCCAGCGATGGATTGGCGCCCTGTCCTGGGTCTGGGTCCTGGGTCTATCTGTCCAGCGCCCGAGATGTTCTCCCCTGGATGGGCATGGGAAACCCCACCACAACCCTAATAGAGGATAAAGCGGGAGATAATGAATGAATGAATACTGTATGTTATTAATTTTACATAGGTTTAAGAGTAAAGAAAGTGTTTAAGAACATGTGAACATGTTCATAACAGGACGGGAAGGGTTTTTAAAGCCTCAAAATATTTAGATTCATCCATTATCTTCTGCTTTATCCTCTTTAGGGGTTCCAATTAGGGGTCACTCACACAGACACACACACACAAACACACTCTATATGGGGCAATTTGGAGAATTGACCTTCACCCATGTTTTTGGACTGTGGGAGGAAACCGGAGAACCCGGAGGAAACCCACGTGGACACAGGGAGAACATGAAAACCAACCAGATTGGGATTCAAACCGGGAATCCCTAGCACTGAGAGGCGAACCTGCTAACTATTAATCCACCGTGCCACCCTAAAATATATAGATATGAAAATGAATTAAATACTGCTTCTCTACGGATTTTCACATTTCGAGGGCATCTCTGAACTGTAACTCCCACAATAAGTAAGTAATTACTGTATATGCAAATAAAACACAAAAAAGATACATACAACAAAAAGCAATGACAGTGGTTGTGACACTGTGACAATTCCTGCCCTCTGGGGATTTGAACCTGACCAGGCATTCTAACCGCCACTCAAATTGACTAAGCTAGGTGGTTGTAAAAGTCTTTGTGTGTGTAAGTGTGAACTTGTGTTTCTTTTTGTTTCTTTTAATACATCAAAAGGACAAACTTAATTCTCTTTAGCATTAAAGGATAACGCTGCAAAAACTTGAAACCTTAACAAGTCAGAAAATCATGAAGTGTAACAAATCTTGTTTTTGACTAGAATAGATTTCTAATAAAAATAATAGTTTTTACAAACATTTTTTCTAAAAAAAGAACAAACTGTGTTGTCACTGACGTGTGCACACACACACAGTCAAGACTAGTGAAGAAGGTGTGGTGGTGTTCAATGCATGAACACACATTAATGAGTAATTGGCTTTAAAGTCACTCTTTGCAGACACATAGAAGGAGAAAGGTGCAGTGCCTCTTCAAGCAAGAACACACACAGCAATTAATTTTAGCCTCACCATTGAGATAGCGAGACGAGCAGTGGCATCACGCACTTCACTAAGAGAATTAGCTGGCTGAATTTAGAGTGCCATTGCAGGTGGAAGCAAATCGCCCCATAAGAATAACTTTTCGTGATCAAATCCCATTTTACCTCTGTCTTTAAGGTAACACGAACCCTCTACAAAGGATTCATGTATACCAGTACTTTTCCTATAGTGACAGTGCGACAAGGTTTTTTTTGGTTCACTGGGTTTGGGTTTACTGCTGGCAGCTGCTCCTAGTTGAACCTGATTAGCTGGCAGATACCTGTCCTGGGTATGTCTGCCCAGCGCCCGAAGTCTTCTACACTGGATAGGCATGGGCATGGGAAACCCCCCCCCCCCCCCAACGCTAGTAGAGGATTAAGCGGAAAGAAATGGACGGATAGATGGATGGGATATATAATACATTTTCAGACGTACCAAGAACACCTAGAAGGTCATTGACAGTCTTCAAAGCATCTCCAACAGCATCTCTGGTGTGATTTGCATTGCTGAACGCTGCAACTGCATCCTCATACAACTAAAATAAAAGGCAAAAATGTCATTTCAGACAGTGCAGAACATAAATTAGCAAAGGTAAATCAGAGAAAGCATCCTTACTGCGTAGTTAGTATTATCTTGATCAAAAATAAAATCAGTAAAAAATAAAAACATTAGACTGTTAAATCTTTTTGTGATTTCATGTGTGTCCACAATCAAATCTAGTTACTATTGGAAGACATTCGGTCACTCAATTATGAGTCTTGGTCCTTCTAAGGTTTCTTCCTTAAAAACCAACTATAACAAAGAGTTTTTTCTTGCCACTTTCACTTCGGCTTGCTATTTGGGAGTTCAGACTCATAACACTGTAAAGCTGCTTTGTGACAATGTACTATTAAAAAATGCACTATATAAATTAATTAATTACTTGAATTTGATTGGTTCTAAACTTGATCCTACACTGTCATATTACATAACACTTAAGAGTTTTGAATTCATAATCATAATCCATTTTCATTGTACCTTTTGTTATCATAAAAAAAATATTATTCCTAATTATAAAGAATTATAAGGATAATTATAGAAGAATTTTCTGTAGGTCTCTCAGGTCTCAGGACATTTGAACAAAAATGCAATTTCCTAACTTAGCATAAATGTAAACATGTGTCTTACCTGTTTAGCTACATCACTTTCTTCTTTAGCAATATTTCTCTCTTTACTTAGTTTATCCATGACCGAATTCGCCTGATTTTTCAGTCCTCCTAGGCTTCCTTTAAGGTCAGTGGCTGTTTTTAAAAGGTCTGATGAAGATGGAAGAAAACTGGACATTTTCTAAGAAGACAAAACATATGAATAATTTTAGTGGTGCCATAGGCTTAAATTAAATTATTTGTTATATTTCATCTGTGTATTTGTAGGAAAGAAGAATCATGTTACAGAGCAGGTTCCAGTATGAAGTACAGTACAATACATTTTTGATATAGTGAAAAAAAGTTATTTTCAAGATATTCCAACATGATATCTATTTATAGCATTGATCACAGCAGTGGTGTGGCCTGTGCTGTTAACGAGATCATGCTCAGATGCATCCATCATTTACACACAGCAAATGTTACATTTTTTCAGAGATGTTCCTCTGCTTCTAATGGAACCTTCTTGCATGTTCTCCAGAGTGCATAGTTACCATTTGTGTCCAATGCTGACTGTGCTTTCGCTGTGTTTTTTCTTTACAATGACCCCCGACATACATGGGAGTTGGAAGGGGGGAGCAGCGCACATGGTAGCAATGTAAGTCTTACTCTAAAAGGAAGTTTTTAGCAAGGTTGGAGCGGCCAGATTAATATGGACATGCACTTCTATTTATTTTGTGTAAGGTGCGCATGAGTACACGTAGGGTATGAATATATAAATGTGTAGAAAACCAGCGCTTTGTCATTTGAATGAATGAAGTTAATACTATTAGGTCAATAACACAGTGGCAAGATTTAAATGCAATAAAAAAATGTACTGTTAGATAAAAATTCACTAACCTCCACTCTGGCAAGAGAGCTGTTAAACTTTAAAAGTGTGTCCAGAGCATCATTGTAGTCACTCAACTTGTCCAAAACAGCCTGGGTCTTGTTGTTGTCGGCTACAGCTTTTTGAACGGTGGCGTTGATGATAGGGAGTTTACCGAAGGCATTATTAGCCAAAGCTTGACTAGTGCTGATCTGGTTTTCAAACCCTTAACATAAGTGAAAATATTATTTTGAAGAACATAGTCACAAAAAAAAAAATGGGGGTGGGGGAGGAGCAGCATCAAATAACAATCAGGTTTAATGATTTTACAGTATAGGTGGTTTTCTTCATAACTATTGTGTTACATACATAACTTGTGATGTGCTCATTTGTAAGTCGCTTTGGATAAAAGCGTTTGCTAAATGACTAAATGTAAATGTAATGTTTACTTCAACAACAGCAATAATGAAATGGACAGTAAAATCTGTTGTTGGTTTATCAAATAAAAATAAACACTCTAATGGGCACTTTAGTGTTATGGACATAATCTAAGTTTTTATGAGTGAACGAAGTTCGCTTATTAACATATTTTAGGTTTCTCTAACAATTAAATACTGTCAAATAGTATTTTTATATAAAAAAAAAAAAAAAAGTTCAGGATTTTCTTTTTTTGTATATTATGCATTGATATTAATGTGTAGCGGTCAGAGGTGTGTGTTATTGTCAATAATGTCACGACTGAACAAATGTCTCAGCAAATCAGATATAAGGACCAGTAAAAGGATCTACCTGTTTTATAAAAAATCAAGAACCATACATTTCAATATGTATAAATTAATGCATACATCATAAAAAGAAAAGTGCAAATCAAAAGAGTAATAGTTTAGAAACATTCTATTTGCTATAATTTGCATCATATGTACACTTACCTCTAAGTTTTTCCAAAGTCTGGTCCACACTTCCCAAATTATTTACCAGCTGCATGGCTCGATCCGCATCTTGTTTGGCAGCATTAGCTCTGTCAAGCAGCTTATCCTGAGCCTTTAAAATTAACATTACAGAGTTTATCTACTAACTGTTTGCTTAAACTGCAAAATAAAAAAGCAAAATTTAATTATAACTTAGAAATGGCATTGTGATATTATTCGTGTACCTTCTGCGCAGTTTTGAGCTGATTCATTAGATCCTCTGCCTCTTTCTGATCAGCTATAGTCTGCCTTTGTAACTTATCATATTCGGTTACATTACCTACTAGGAAATATTTTAGCTGATCCAGCCTGGTACTCAAACTATCTAGCTCCTTCTGGAAAGAAACAATATGAAAAATATATTTAAAGAGATAATTTTGCAAATTTTACAGACACTGTTCCTGTGTTTAAATACCTTAAATGAACACAAAAAATGAATAAAAATTTGTTTAATTTTAAAATTAAGTCAAAGGTTTAACAAGTTATGACTGGCGGCACGGTGGATTAGTGGTTAGCACATTTGCCTCTCTAAGCGCTGGGGAGTCCCGGTTCCCAATTTGAGTGGAGTTTCCATGTTCCCTCCCTGTGTGCGCATGGGTTTCCTATGAGTTTTCTGGTTTCCTTCCACAGTCCAAAAACATGAATCAAGGTAAATTAAATGCTTCAAATTGTCCCATATAGAGTGTGTTTGTGTGTCTGTCTGTGTGAGTGAGTGTGTGCCCAGCGATAGATTGGTGCCCTGTCCTGGATGTGTACCCCCAGAAGATAATGAATGGATTGATGACTAATGCCACAAGTTAAACATATAAAACCATACAAAATATTAGAAAAGTGTAAATTAAAGACAGAAAAAGACACTCAAATACACTAACACTCAAATACAATTTTATTGTAAATAACGTAAATTAATATGTCTAATCTAACAGTCAGTTTCTCAGCAAATGTATTTACTGCCAGTGCAGTATGTTTTACTGGGTTTTAACCAACATTATGCAAAAAGAAAACCATCAACTCTAATTTAGAGACCTCTGGTTTGAATCCTGATGTTTCCATGATCAGTGTTGAAAAACAAGAAAACTAAACAAGTGCTTAGGAGGGGATGGGTGGCATGCTTTCTTTCATCAATTAGATTTTTTTTCAGCGAGATTTCCATCACCCTTATTTGCACTGCATGTGCAGCAGCTTGGAAAAATTTGTTCAGTTGGCTTCCTGTGCCTTCGGAGTGTGATGGTGTAATTTAACAGGTTAGTCTGATGGATAAGAAGTGGACATGCAGAAAATGAAAATGAAATGTAGAAAGGGTGCTACGGGTTTTGTTTACCATACATTTTAAAATATAGCTATTCTTTTACAATTATTATTATTGAGTTTTATTGAGTTTTTTTACCCCAGAAAGTAATAATTATATTGTTTTTAGCTAGAAATTTAAAATGTTATTTATATAATCTCCAGCAGAATCCCTTTCTCTCACTTGCATGTGTGCACAAACACACACACACACATCTCTACTGGGAGCTGCTCCAGATTTTCTTGTTACTAATGTGTTTGATGCTTGTTGGCTCATGCTCATTATTTTGAGCATTAACCCTGTCCCTGAAACTATATATAACCACATTTGATGCTTTTGCTCATGTTTGCTTATATAATATTTTAGGATTTTAGCAGCACAGAGAACCCTGACCTTAACCATATCAAACTAAAATAGATTTTAAACCAGACCCTTTTGTGTGTATGACTAATATACTTTACAAAAATACCCAGAAACACTTTAAAACCTTGTAGAAAGTTTTTCTGGATGAGCAAAAGCTGTTATAGCTACAAAGGTGGGACCAGTAGGATTAGAATAGGATATCATAAACGGGCCTGCCCAGCGCCCGAAATGCTCTTCCCTGGATGGGCATGGGGAATCCCTAGCAACCCTAATATAAAATTAAGTGTAAGATAATGAATAAATTAATTTCCAAGTACCTTGGGAGGCTTAGGAAGGTTTTTCTCTAGGTCAGATATTTGTTTCAGAGTGTCCACAGCCACATTGCTTTCTGATTCGGCTAAATCAGTCAGTTGGGCAGCCTGTTTCTGTATAGAATTAACTAGTGCTGTATCCATTTCAAACCTGCCAAAATAACAAGTTTTTGGGTTTAATGTTAGAAGGAAGTACTAAGTGTACACATGTCTATTGTGACAATAGCCGTCTAGTGTGAAACAGACTGAGTCACTTACTGGCTTCTCAGATCATCAACCTTTTCTTTCAGTTTGTTTTCTCCAGTGATGACTGAGTGCATGAGCGTCAAAGCTTTTTCAGCTTCCAAGAGAGAGCTCTTTGCTGTCTGTTCTACTTTGCCAGCATTTTCTGTGTGCCTGTAAAATGAGTGGCATCATTTTATTTATAGTAGATGAATCATATTAATTATTTCAGAAGTCTAAAAAAAGCTTCACTCACTGATTGGCAAAATCATGGGCTTTTTGAACCCACTCAGAGAGGCTTTTAGTGTTAAATCCTGCATCGCCAACAGGGAACTCCTAACAGGAAAAAATCAATAGAATTTTTCAGACATTTGTTTTTTTAGTCTTCATTAAGGCATAAGCTACATAAATTATATGAAGATTGGAGAACAGAGGGTTGTAGTATTACAAAATTCTCACAGCTTTATTAATGTCTTGCTTGGCATTAAACAGATTTTGCTTTATTTCTTTGATGAGTTTTTGGATGTTAGACACTGTCTTTTGAAGTTGGCGGTCCTGTTGGACAGCATTATTCACTATCTTTGTAAAAGCCTGTATTTTCTCTTCTTGGTTTGTCTGGATGCCACCAATGGCTACCAACTGGGCTTGAAGTCTTTTTTCTACATCTATGAAACAAACAAGAAACTGGTTAATGATAGCACACTACATTCATCAGGAAAAACATTTTACCTGTTCATACATTAATAGTTTTAATGGATTTTTTTCAGTTTCAGTCAACCTACACTGATTTTCTAAAGCTTTAAAAAGACGTATGACTGCTAAAATTGTGACCATTCTGGCAAAAAAGCATGGACCAGTTGAATATACAAATAAATGTATTAGAATACACTGCCAGTTCAAAATAGAGGTAGGTAGAGAGCCCTACGTTGTGTGTGATTTATGTGATTATGTTTTAAGCTGGCAAAAAATAATTTAACTCTAAATGATGCCGAGAGTAGCTTTACTTTGTTAAATAATGTCGATAAAAGAGACACATTTTGACTTAATTGATGAGTTGCTAAAACTACTAAAATCAGATTAAGAAATTTTTGAGCAAAATCTTTGCTGATGGTTGCACTTTCTTCCCCACTGCTAGTGTGCTAATATCACAACCAGTTATCTTTCAGTGAAAATGTGATAAAGTGATAAAGGCTCTTTATACAAAATTTTTGCATAATAAGATGTTTTTATAGCAATAAAATAGTTTTAATAATTTACAGATGAATAAATTTAGATGGAGCATCAATAAAGGCCAGTGAAATATAGTATATATCATGTCAGAAATTTTTTCACGAACAGTATAAAAAAATTACATAAATACACACATATAAAGCATCTTACCAGGAAGTGTATCTGCTTCATGGTGGATAACCTGAACCATTTCTTCAGCAGCACTGACTGCTTTTTCTATTGCATCTACATCACTAATTTCCACTTGGTTGAAAATATACTCCAACTCCTGCAGCTTCTTCACATACTTCTCAATCTGTCCACACCAATACCAAAATATGGCCATTAAACAGAAATGCACATCTAAGATACATACAAAATCTTGCCAGGTTTATTCCAGTAAGAAATTTTTAAGAAAAGTGTTTCAGAAAGTGAGAAATATTTAAATAAATGGGTGTTATGTACAAACAAATATATGTTGTGCAATATATGTTATGTAAATGCAATGCCATATTGTTTCTTGAAATGGTATTCATAGCCCTTGAATGTTTCAACATACGTTCATGTTACACCTACAATAACAAATTATTTTTTTCCATTATTTTTTATGTGATAAACCAGCACAAAGAAAATGTTAATTTGTTAATTAATTTAAAATGCTAAAACTGAAATTATTTAACTCCCTGTTCTCTTAAACCTCTAAATAAAACTGGTTTAGATCAAAGCGTATCAAAGCAGACCTAAATCCCGTTGACAACCATTGGCAAGATTTGATAAATACTGTGTACACATACTCTTCATCTAACTTGACTGAGCTTGAGTTTTTTTGCAAATAAGAACTGGCAAATATTTCAACCTATAGCTGCTAGAAACATACTCCAATGAACTTGCAGCTGTAATTACAGTAAAAGGCGGTCCTACAAAGAATTGACTCAGAGGGCCTAAATACAATTATACATCACAATTTTGAATATAAATACAAAATATAATATAAAACGTTCTCTTCACGTCACCATTACGTGCTACTTTGTGATGGTCTATCACATAACAATCTTTTAATTTACATTTTACTGCCATGAAAAAAGTCTGCACCTGGCTTTTAATTGGATTGAAACAGGAGGGACAGGTCGATCTCTCACACCTCTGCCCTTCAAAACCCTTCTTGCACTTGCATTGTCCCTGATTACTGCAGGAACTAGAGAGTGAGGATTTTGGGTTGCAGTTACACACTACATAAGAAAAAAGAGAAAAAAATAAAAAGTTCAGCTTCAGTGTCCTGAAGAAATAAGTGATAAATGCTTTTGGACACTACAGCCAGATATAATAAGCTAAACATCACACAATGTTACAAAACTGAAAATAATAATAAGGCCTAAATTAATAATTAAACAATATTATTTACATCATATGCTATTCGATGTTCTTTATGTTGCAGTAAGTTTTCTTATAAAAATATAAAGAGGGCGGCACGGTGGCTTAGTGGTTAGCATATTTGACTTTTATAGCGCTGGGTATCCAGGTTCAAATCCTAGTCTGGGTGGAGTTTACATGTTTATCCTGTGTCCGCGTAGGTTTTCTCCAGGTTCTCCAGTTTCCTCCCACAGTGCAAAAACACGAATTTAAGATCAATAAATGCTCTAAATTGCCCCATATAGAGTGTGTTAGTGTGGGTTTCTGTGTGAGTAAGTGTGCCCAGCGATAGATCTTGTCCTTGGAGTATCTGCCCAGCACCCAAAATGGTCTCCGCTGGATGGGCATAGGGAGCTCCCTGAGACCCAAATAGAGGATTAGGTGAAAGATAATGAACAAATGAATAAATAAAAATCTAAGAACATAATTGATTTCAAGTCCACAGGTTCTAATACAATTGCTTTTATTAAAACATCTTTCTATAATTAAGATTTTGCATTAGGTCCAAGAAATTATTTGGACCCTATTATTAACCAGGATGCAAAACCCATGACAGCCAAGACATGTTTGTGACTTTGTGACCTCTTGAAATTGTCAACAGATATATGTTTTTGTTGGTGGATGAAGGGATTTCTCTTTTACATTAGGTATTTTACACATTTATTGAACCTGGGTATCATGGGTATTCATTCATTCATTCATTCATTCATTATCTCCCGCTTATCCTCTATTAGGGTCGCGGTGGGCTTCCCCATGCCCATCCAGGGGAGAACGTCTCGGGCGCTGGGCAGATAGACCCAGGACAGGGCGCCAATCCATCGCTGGGCAGACACTCACTCACACAGACACACTCTATAGGGGGCAATT
This sequence comes from Corydoras maculifer, assembly GCA_019802435.1. Taxonomy (NCBI): domain Eukaryota; kingdom Metazoa; phylum Chordata; class Actinopteri; order Siluriformes; family Callichthyidae; genus Corydoras; species Corydoras maculifer. The sequence goes on from JAFMOD010000239.1 coordinate 1,088,984, forward strand.
TTGAGAATTCAATTAACTTGATCCATGTTTTTGGACTGTGGGAGGAAACCGGAGTACCCGGAGGAAACCCACGCAGACACGGGGAGAACATGGAAACTCCACCCAGATGGGGATTCGAACCGGGAATCCCTAACGCTGAGAGGCGAACGTGCTAACCACTAAGCCACCGTGCCGCCTCATGGGTATTCCCTGTTTCTAAATAGAAGTGCAATTTTGTATGATATATTAAATGCAGATTGCTAATTAAACATGATATTTGTATCAATCTCAAGTCCATTTTGTGGAACACAACATTTTCATTTTGCATTGTGTCATTGTGTGTTAATATTTGTCTGTTACCATGGCAAGATTCTGTGGGACTTCGGTGATAGTATCCTCCCAAACACTTCTCACAGTGGAATCCTGTGGTGTTATTTAGACACTTTAAACATTTCCCTGTCACTGGATCACAGTTCCCCACAGCATTCAAATCCAAGTGCCCATTACACTGGCAGCGTTGACAGGGTTGCTCAATTCCACTCTCACCCAAAGGGTCACCATAGAAACCATCGATACATTTCTGGCAGCTGGAACCTTTAAATGGCAAAAATACCCAAAACATTAACAATACTCAATAATATTTAATGGGTTTCTCATACATAATCCCTAAAAAGCAGTAGTACATTGTTTTTGTTTAAGGACTAATTTGCTGTTGAAAAATGTAATGAAAAGGTTACAGAATTTCGCCACTATTTATTCTCTTACCTGTGCTCCCAAAAGGACAGCTACACTTTACTTGAAAAGTCCCTGGAGTAACTAAACAGTTAATGTCTTTAGGACACGGACATTTAAGGCAAACACCAGACTTTCTAGGAACACTGTAGTACCCTGAAACACAGAGCTGTCCACTGGATGTTTCATCAGCTGAGTAGCAATCTCCTAGAAGTAGAGTACTTAATTCAACATAGAGCCTGTGTTGATGTTAAATTGCATGATGCATGTACACAGACACACACAAACACAGAGTGAGAGAGAACATCGTGCCTACTATATGTGGACTATATGTCCATAACAGGTGTTATCGTAAAAAGTAATATATAAAAATTTTAAATAGCTATGAAATTCATCTTTTAATACAATTGAGCACTATTATAATCATTTAAAATACTTAAACTTTAAATTTTTTCTTAAAAGCATTACTAAAACTTAAAGTGTGCATCAACTACAAAATGCTAAATATTTGAGCATTTAAAGCCTAAAAGTAAGAAATAACATAAACAAATTTTTATTATACAAAATATTCTATCTGTGAAAGTTTATAAGCTCTATAAGCATTTGAAAATAGAGCTGTAAAATTTAATGTCAACTGATACAGAATTAAAGTCTAATGCAGTATTATTTACTGTTGTAAGGTATTTAATTTAAAAATAAAAAAATGAACAAAAAAGAACTAAATCGCTAACCACATGACAACTTTACTGCAGTTATCCTCCAACATGATTCAGTTTTCTCCCGTGAACTGCTTTCTTTAGGTCCTTCCACAACATTTCAATTGGAATAGACTCAGAACTCAATTCATTCATTCATTATCTTCCGCTTTCTCCTCTATTAGGGTCTCGGTGGGGTAGATCCATACATCCAGGGAAGAATGTTTCGGGCGCTGGGCAGATACACCCAGGACAGGGCGCCAATCTATCGCTGGGCACACACTCACTCACACAGAGACGCATGCATACACACTTTTGCGCAATTTGGAGAACTCAATTGACTTGATCCATGTTTTTGGACTATGGGAGGAAGCCGGAGAACCCGGAGGAAACCCACGCAGACACAGGGAGAACATGGAAACTCCACCCAGATGTGGATTCGAACAGAGAATCCCTAGTGCTAGGAGTCGAACGTGCTAAGCACTAACCTCTAAGCCACTAAGCCGGGCGGCTCAGAACTCGATTTCAAAAATATATTTTTTTTTCTTTAACCATTGTTTGGTAGAACGACGTGTGTGCTAAGGGTTATTTTTCTGCAGCCTGATTTGAAATGCAGCTCAGACAGATATACTCATATTATCTTTTTTATACACAACTTTTATACACAATTAAATGTATTGTTTGTCAAATTTTTGAAGGCCGCAAATCTACCACCAACATGTTATATAGACAGAAAACACACACAAATAGAAATTTTTGTATTGTCCATCCCCAAAACATTGTTTTAATAACTTTCCGACTTGTCTACATAATTATGTTTTTTTTTAACTCTACTGAGTTACTTAGAAATCTCTTTTTTTTGGAACATAACACACGCACCCAGGGTGCCCACTTAATATTGATTGCCATCTAATTGATGAAAATACACCTGACTAATTTTACTTTCAAATTATCTGCTAATCCAAAAGTTCCCATATCTTTACCCCTCAGAAATATGTAATATTGTATTCTAATAAATAAATGTAGCCAATCTAATATGTTTTATTTTAATAGATTTATTTGGTTCTCCTTATCTACTTTGACTATATATACTATTTTGCATTCAGCGATGGATTGGAGCCTTGTCCTGGATGTATTTGCGCCTGAAACGTTCTCCACTGGATGAGCATAGGGAACCCCTCTAATACAGGATAAAGTGGAAGATAATGAGATGAGACTATTTTAATATATAACACTAGTTACGACTACTGGTGGCATGTTTTCTTTCTCCTGTTTTGGTCATGCTATGTTATGCTATTTTTTTAATAATTTAAACAATATCATTGGAACTTTTTAGAAATTGGAATTCAGCCTTAAGTTACAAAAGATTAAAAATCCTTAACTCATATTACTTGAAATCAATAAGAATTCACTTTAAAGAGTGGTGTACCTGTTTCAGGATCACAGGTTCCTCCCTGACAGAAACAAGGTTCACAGTAGCTATTAACACCTTGTCCAGAGAAACGTCTCCTGTAACCAGCAGCACAGCGTTCACAGAACTGTCCCTCATAACCTGCTGGACAGTGACAATTTTGCACCCAGTCTGCAGGGCTCCCGGGGCCATACTGAGCGGAGACCAGAATAACGTTGTCCAAATGACCATGTCCTAACATAAAGGTAACACAATGTAAAAAAAATCAAAATTTAAACTTATTTTAGTTTAGGGTAAATTTGAAATAGTGTGAAATTGATTTTACTAATTATACATACCCTCTTCCCCAAATGTAGCTCTGATTTTAATAGCAGTGAGATTACTTAATAGCGTTTGAAACTCTGTCACTGAGAGTTGTGGCTTCCATTTGCTACTGGGCTGTTCATTTAATCTACATAATAAATAAGAGATTATGAATTACATAAATAAAAAAAGTACATTTTATTTTAAAAAAATGTTATTCTCTTATAGTTATATATAGATGAGCAACTGCATTGTATGGTATTAAAATCAAAATCTTTCTATAAAATCAAACTTCTTAAGCCTTCAAATTTCCTTAAAACAGAGAAAATTAATTAGAAACAGGGGATATTTGTAAGACTTTTCTTTAGTTTTAAAAACTGAGTAATCTTATTAAAAAAATAATACCAGTGAAGTCTTCCAAAGTTAAAGTTAAAAACAACTTGTTGAGTATTTCTCTTTTTAGATTAAACTATGTTGCTAAATATACGTGTTCAAAATAAAACAGTTAGGTAACCTGTATACATGATGCTTACCTAAATGTGTAACTTATTGTCCTGCCACATGGTATTACAGTCCTTTGACTTCCCAGTGAAGTAGAGACTTTAAGACCAGCCCCTTCTAATACCACATCTGTGGGAGAGGGATGGCGTACACCTCTATCCAAGCGCAGGGAGAAGGAAAGTGTCTGACCATAGCTCAGAACCTGGTTTCCCAAATATTTTGCTAAACATAGTGCAGAAAGACAAGAGTAGTGATCACAGTGAAGTTGATTTTTTTAATTCAAGTATAGACAGTTTGACAAGGCATCAGTTGACCCTCAGTCAATCTGCAAAATTTAAGCCTTACAATTATAAGTAAGGCAATAAGGGAAAGTAAGTCTTTCGCAAGTTTATTTACCTCTGCTTAAATTGTATTTTGTTATATTTCCAAACATCAGTAAAATCAACACATTCTCTATTGGTAACATAAATAAAATATAATATTTAATACAGATATTTAAATACATATTCTGTTTTTCAAATAATATAGACTATAGTATAACCGACCATAAACTTTAGCAGTGTATAGTCACAATGTTATTTTTAAATATTAGTCCAGTCTTCTTTACAACATTGATGTAATTTATATAGGTTTTGGGCATTCATTATTGCATACCTTTGTCACAGTATTTTAACTAGGCTATGGACTTTTGGACTTTGACTGGACCATAGCAAAATCTTATTTTTTGTATTTTTTCCTTAATGTCTTTCTGTTGTCCTGTTGCATGATAAGTTTGATTATGTGTCTGGGATACATGTTGTGTTGCATGTTCCCACAACTGCCTTGAATACTTGAATACTTTGAATACTGACTTATATACTTCGATATACATTCAATATACATTGTCGAATATATGACTATTCCATGACTATACATATATCATATATCAATCTTAAATATACACTCTCTGGTCACTTAATTAGATACACCTATCCAATGGCTTAATACAAAAAAGAACTGATCAGATAATTTAGGATGCATGTTAGTGTTACAAGTGCCTAGGGCACCTGTATTTTCTGTATTTAGGTCCGTGTTCCCTACCCCCGGACACGTCGTTGTTTCCATGTCATCTCGTTTGTGTTACCTTTCGTGTTGGTGTCCCTACACTTTTACTTTATAAATTTCTCTTTTACGCTACCTGGTGTGTCTGAACTCCCTTCAGCGCGTTCAGGAGCTTCGGCTCTGAGCATTACGCTGCGCAGCCGTTCCGTGTTAGGTAAGGAAGGTGACAGAAAGACGTGCCCGACATATTTGGGGAGTTCAGAGCCCAGGTAAGCTCTCTTTTGTATTGTATTTGTGGGGACCCGTGTACTCGCGGAGCTTTACGTCTTCCACGAGTGCATTGGTTCACCGTGACCGCACACCTGAGCTTATGGCTACGTTGGAGTGGTATGACTCTGACTCTGGAGGAGTGGGTATGAGTCGCTCTGCGCGGAGGAAGGTCTCGATATCATCGAGATCTCAGATGACGAGGCGGGAGAGTTGTACCTGTATGGGCATATTCTGCCTGTACGTAGTCTTCTAAACTCGGAGGAGCTCTGGACTGACGGTCCGGTCCAGTTCGTGAAACCACCCCCCGTTGAGAGTCGCAGACGCAGAGCACGCCGCCGGCACAGAGTCAAGAAGCAGCGTGTGCGCTGCGCAGCCACGGAGCCCATTACGCGCACTGCATGTGGGATACGTCCAGCGTCCGCGATCGAACCGGAGCGTGCCACGCTTGAGTCACGCTACGAGCTCCCGCCAGCACGCACACCCAGCAAGATCCAGCCAGCGTGCATGCCCGCCGAGGTCCAGCCAGCGTGCGAGCCCGCCGAGGCTTCTGCAGTGCACGCTGCCCAGCCGGTCCACAAGGGGCGTCTCCCTCGCTCTGCAGCGAGAAGGCGTGCTTCACGCCTCGTCCGCAGAGGGCGTCCGTCACGCTTTGCCCGCAGAGGGCACCCCCCGGACCACGCAGCCAGAGGACATCCGACACATCTCGCCCGCAGAGGACGCCCACTGGACCACGCAGCAGGAGGGCGTCCATCAGGCCTCGTCCACAGAGGGCGTCCATCACGCCCTGCCCGCAAAGGGCGTCCACCGGACCATGCAGCGAGAGGACGTCCAGCGGACCATGCAGCGAGAGGGCGTCCACCGGACCACGCAGCAGGAGGGCGTCCTTCATGCTTCGCCCGCAGAGGGCGTCTGCCTCGTCACGCAGCCAGAGGGCGTCCGCAGGGGCCGTCCGCCAGAGGGCGTTCTCCACGCCTCATCAGCAGAGGGACGCCCCCCTCCACCCCGAGAATTGTTTTTCCTTTTTTTTTTTTTTTTTGCTTACTTCCCCCTGTTGTGTAACCGTTGGGGCGGAGGTATGTTACAACTGCCTAGGGCATCTGTCCCTCATTAGTGTAGTTATTTACTCCGTTGGGTGATTGGTTTGTTTTGATGCACGTGATCACGGGTTTCTGTATTTAGGTTCCGTGTTCCCCTTCCCCCGTGCACGTCTTTGTTTCCATGTCGTCTCGTTGTGTGTTACCTTTCATGTTGGTGTCCCTACACTTTTACTTAATAAATTCCCCTTTTACGCTACCTGGTGTGTCTGAACTCCCTAAAGAGATCTGTTTATGCCATATTTAATTTGAGACAGATGTATGTGAGGCAGGCAGAAATTCCACTAGGGACTGTGGTGTCTTCAGGGTAAAAGACATGTGAAGCAAAGTGTCATCAGCATAGCAATGGTAAGAGAAACCACGTGCCTGAATGGCTGAGCCCAATGAAGACATGTTGAATGAAATTGTTCTGATACATTGTGTGTCTCCTGGCAGCCCATACAACTTAGACAGATAGCTCCACTCTGCAAATATTGTCCGATCTTGTAAATGTTTTTCACAAATGTAGGCATTTATATTATACTGAAATGGCCTTGTTACATTTATCAGACTGATTAGCAGCAACAATTACTATTGTCTCTCTTCACCCAGTGTTAACACACACCTAAATGCTCCAGATCAGCAAACAATAAATTATTTTATAACTCTATTATAGCTAGTGCTACTTACTCTTTTAATTACTATATATACGGTAAGAGTGTATTTATTTTACATACACCAGATCTGCATTTGGTATTCATTGTTAAATAATTATATAATGTTTGATAAACAGACATATGATTTTATTTTATTATTATATAATATGTATTTTTTTCATCTAAGGTTGTATTTATGTACTTTTAAGGTATTATAAGATTCAGGTGTTTTTGGTATTTATCCTGATGTATAAACCATGAAATTCAAATAAGTTGTACTTTTCTAATCCCATTACTATATATTGTTCTCTCTTGACTAAATGCCAGTTATTGACTGTGTCATGGCAGCACTGTTTGCATTCAAAATTGACTACATAAATAACTTGTGTGCAGGATAGATTTAAATTCACAAGCACACACAAAATGAAGGTTTGGAAATTTGAACATAAGAGTGTTCATTTAAAAGCTGCCAGACAGATTTACAGAAGTGCAAAAGATTTAACTGATTTCATATTAATTCCCATGCCGTTGAATGCATTGCTACATATTAGTCAAGACTATGCAATGTTCAACATGGACATGCACTTACCTGGACTTGACAGGTATACAGGCAGCACATCTTTGGAAATAACCTCAAGATTCTGGTAGACAGAGGACCAGTGGAACTGTACTTTGGACGGACTTACATTTTTGGCAATGGCAGCTTGCCAGCCCTCCATCCCTAAACAATTGCATAATTATTTTTTGATGAATTAATGAATTTATTATATACAGTTTAAATATAACCTAACTCTAACCCACCTTGATCAAAAGTTGAGGTAATATTGTGAATTGAGTAGCCTTGAGCTGGGGAGCACGTAACAGAAAGACCACTGCAGAAGCAGGTTTCCTGCCTATTGATAACAATCAGGACTGAATAGTTAAGTAAGAGGACATGCAAAGTATTTTAAGGATAAGCTGTTGTATTCAAATGGAAAAAACACAATATTATAATATGTATTATTACAACTTACCGAAGCACATCACAGCCATTGGTTGTGATTGGAGAACCATTAGCACAACGATCACACCGGGTTCCCTCCACACCAGGTTTACAAATACATTGTCCTTGACCGTTGCATTCTGGGCCTTCAGAGCCTACAGGTAAGGATTGTTATGTTATGCTAAAGACCAGATCTGATACATGAAATGCAGTGTTAAATACAAAAGATAAATAATGGGAGTTAAGGGGATTTAAATTAAACCACAAGATTAATACATAATTACCATATTTTCCGGACTATAAGGAGCACCTAAAAGCCTAAATTTTTCCCAGAAATCGGACGTGCCCCTTATAATCCGAGTATAATCCGAGTTTCAAAATCTATAAAAGTATTGTTGTGCGACTGGGTTGTTTTTTTTACACATCACCGTCACTGTTGATTTGTGGCTCCATGCACGCTCATCTCACAGAAAAGCCGAGTGAAGAAAATTAATTCGGAGCTTGCAGTCATTCCGGGAGGATTAAATAAAGAACTCCAACCGCTGGACATTGGCGTAACCAGGGCGTTTAAAGTAAAGTTTCGGGCGGCGTGGGAGCGATGGATGATAGACGGCGAACACACGTTTACTAAAACTCGGGAGGCAGCGGCGGGCGAGTTACGCCACCGTCTGTTAATAGATTGTGGATACCTGGGCTAAAGTTTCTGCTGTAACTTTTTAATTCAGACACAGAAGATGAGGACTTTGATGGATTTGTGGGAGAAGAGTGATTAAAATAATGTGTTTTGTCAAGTAGTAGAATAAACTTCAATTATAAGTCACCGTTTTTCTTTTCTTGTAGATCGTATCTTTTAGCAAGTGCCTTATAATACGGTACAGAATAAGACCGTAATTGAGACTGCGCCAGAAGTCCGTAATTGAGACTGCGCCATATAGTACGGTGCGCCTTATACGTGGGTCAAATACAGAAATAGACCCCGTAATTCAGACTGTGCCTTATGGTCCGGAAAATACGGTAAATATAAAGTGAGCTTTTGTTCATTTTTTTGCAGACGCCTTTATCCAAATCAACTTAAAAGTATCCAGAGGAATCTGCCCTCCACATTTAACCCTTCTGTGCAGTGAAACACACATACACACACTAAGTAAAGTATACATGTATACAGGGAGCAATTGGGGTTAGGTGCCTACCCACTACCTGGTGGGTAGTACATGGAGGGACTGTGAATCGACCTGAGAACCTTTAGGACTATGAATACTCAGAAATGAATTTTTTTTTTCTAAAGTCAAAGCAGTGTATAAATGTTCAGCATGTTACTAAATTAGTTTAAATAATTCTACTTACCCACAGAGTTGCAATAACAGGGCATACAGTGCTCTCCTGCTCTCTGGTGGTAAAATCCTTCTTTACAACTTTCGCAATGCCGACCATCTGTATTTTCTTGGCAGTTCACACAACGCAGACCCAAAGAGTCTCGTACGCAGTACAAAGCTTTTCTATTGCATACACAGCCAGAGGCTGCAAGAAACACAGCAAATCAACACACCTGTAATGATCAAATTGATGTGACAAGGACAGGTATATCTAAAATTTTAGAAATGGGAAAAGACAAAGATCTAATTTTTAAAAAAGATACTATGCTATTTGTGCACCACACGCTAGGCAATGGCATTTTATTAATTAAAAGCAATGTGTTATGCTCTTACTAGTATTAAACTATGTACACAATGACCACAACATGAAAAAAGAAGGCACCCACAAACCATAAAGAGAAACTTAGGACTATCCAATGGGCATTAACCTCAGCTGTGCCTCTATGACAACTCCAACAGATAGCCTATTCTTAAACTTTTGTTAGTTTTTCTGATGTAGTTGTACAATAGCTGCACTTATGCAAGTCAAGGCAAGTCTTCACTTAGTAAGTCTTCAAAGATCTGATTATTTTTAGAATCATCAACTTTGATAAACACTATATAACCATGAGGTTATGCAATCATGGCTTATAGAATAAATAATAAAATAACTAAGAAGCAGTTACATAACTGATAACTTTTTTCTATTTATGATGTTTATAGAAGACCAGAAAACCAATAAAATGACAGATACTAATTTATGTGGTGTTCTTTTTGGGTGCCCTATTTTTTCGCTGTCCACTTTACGAGGTGGGACTTGAAAATATAAATTTGAGCAACTGACAGTGTGTGGTTTTCTGTCTCATGTGGTTGATTCAAGCATACTCATTTTTACCAGCATGACTTGTCGTGTAACAAAATCATAAAATTTGTTAGAATCTTAGTGAAGATTCTTAGTGCGGCAGTGAGTAGCACTGCCCCATCACAGCAAGAAGTTTCTGGGAGTGGGAGGCCCAAATCCTTATAAATAATTGAGTTTCCATGTTTTTTTTCCCTGTTCGCTTGGGGTCCTACCATAGTTAAACTGAAGTCAGGTAAATTGCAGATACTAAAGTGGCTATTATGTAAATGTTTTTGAAAATCCTATGGTTTAAAAATAAAGTAATAAATAAATGAGTTCATTATTGTATTACAAAACCTATGGAATTATGTACTATAAGTTTTGTAAATATTTATTTTGTAAATATTTTATACCAATTGCATACCATATTTAGTGAATAAGCAATGTAAAAGAAATGCAAATATTTCCAAACAGGTTATTTGTTTTCTGGCAGCTTCATGGCATTTAATAGTTTTAATATCCTATAATTTAGTATAAAGCCATACACTGATTAAATGCATTGACTGTAGATGAGATAAGATCATTTATTAGTTCCACTATGGGAAAATTCGGATGGCATTAAAGCATTGAAGATCATTATCAGCCTTGCTGTTACTGAAAATGGTTCCATAAGGTTACTATAAACACATTTGACGTGTTTATTATATTAAAATCTACTTCTTATTTCTGTGGGGCAGCCCGGTGGCATAGTGGTTAGCATGTCTGACTGTCAGTGCTGGGGATTCAGGTTTAAATCCTGATCTGGATGGAGTTTCCATGTTCTCCCCATGTCCTTTCTCCAGGGTTCCAATGAAAGTTTAATAACCCTATGTAATTGCCACATATGTTTTTTGTGTGTTTGTGTGTGTGTGTGTGTGTGTGTGTGTGTGTGTGTGTGTGTGTGTGAATGCGTGTGTGCCCAACTACAAATTGGCTGTCCTGGGTGTATCTACTCAGCACCAAAAATTCACTGGATGGGCATGGGGAACCCCCTGCGACCCTAATAGAGTATTAAGTGGTCAAGACATGACATACACACATTACGTTACATTTAAGCATGTTTTTACTCAAAGCGACTTACAGTATCAAAACACAGGGTTACATACGGTATTCCTTGAGCAATGAGGGTTAAGGGTATTACTCAAGGAGCCACAGTAATAACTTTAGCGGACCAGGGACCCACAACCATTAGATTGGCAGCATAACACCCTAACCACTGTGCTATCACACCTACTTGAACAGAGGAAACTTATTACTGTGTTTGCAATATTGACAACAAAATATTTAAAAGCCTACATGTAGACTATTGTCAGTGAATGATTTAATGTAAAAAGCATATCTGACAGTAAGTAGAGCTTTAGATCTCATTTACAATAATTACTCGTCATGGTGCGTTTCTGTGTGCTTATAGTACTTTTAACCATACTTTTATCACTTTACACTGTTTAATCAATAACCCCACCATTAATATGCCCTGTGAGGTAAATCTGAAACTTATTAGTAAACCTAAAATGTATATTAAAATAAAACATTTTAAACGTGAAACTTTGAATTAAAGGTACACTTACATCGACGTGTTCCTAACACGGGGTACGAGGCGCAGAGAACGCAGAAAACGACCCAACAACAGTTCATTTTCCTAAAGCCTAAAGTCTAATCTAAATCCTAAAGTGGTAGCTCTGTGGTTAAGCAGTTTCCAGGCGGCTGTTTGTGCGCTGTCTCTTGGTGAGGGAGCTTTAAACGCTCTGGTTGTTGGTACAAGCGCAGACACGTAGCTCCGTCAGTGTGCCTGACTGACTCATGCGGTCTGATTCAACCCTGCTGTTTGGCTCGTAGACTTGTTGTGTCTTATCGGAACTTTATGAATATGCATCTCAACAACTAACGAACTTAGGACATACCAGAGGGGTCTTTTGGAGTGCTGTGTTGCCCACAACTTACTGCCCCGTTTCAATTTTCTTTTCACAGGTCAGCTGCTCTCAGTCATGGCACCAATGTCCTGCACTGACAATGCGGTCCTATTATTCCAACAATTTCATGTTGGTTAAATAGCTTTTAAGCTTATTTGTGTGTTTCAACGTGTGCTGGATGTAAGCTGGCGAGCTTATAAAATGTTCTTAGTTGTGGCATTTTGTTTTTGAAAACTATAACTGATTAAAATGCATTTTGCAAAGTGAGGATTGAAGGCAAATGTAATATGTCAACACTCTTAAACTCTTTTTATTCAACACATTGGAAATTTAGGGTCGCGAGGGGGTTCCTCATGCTCATCCAGGGGAGAACGTTCCAGGCGCTGGGCAGATAGAGAGAGAGGCGAACGTGCTAACCACTAAGCCACTATACCGCCCCCTAATTCATTTCATATTCTGGCAAAATCATTTAAATTAGCTTTTATATAAAATAAGCCAACATTGTGTAAGTGTTGGTAGAGTGGACACACATTAAAATTGTTTAAACAAATTACACTAAAAAAGTTTTTCTACACTTAACCATACCTTATGAACGTGAAATAGATCAGTCATGACATTGTATTAGGCATTCAATTCATGTAATAACATCAACAACAATAACAATAATAATAATAATTATTATTATTATTATATTAAAATTATTGTTATTATTATTATTATTATTATTATTATTATAAGTAGTAGTAGTAGTATTGGGTGTTCTGGTCCCCTTCCCCCTCCCCTGCAAACACTAGTAGAGGATTAACCATAAAATAGCTCCACAGTTGTATTAGGCTGTAAGCTGACAGCTAAAACAAATAGGACATTTTGTAACACAATTGCAATGCCTTTTTAAAAAAATTTCTGGCATTTTTATTAAGCAAACAGTTGTTGAAATGTCAGTGATAACCTATGTATGACAACCATGCAAGATATCCGGTTTTATCAGTTAGTCTTAATAACAATCTGGGTGTTCTCTTTGGTTTTTGGCATAGAGAATTCTGCATTTAATTTTCCTGAAACATGGATTCATCTGACTACAGCTTATGATATTTTGGTTTTCTTTCACAGGACCACCAAAAACCAGTGCTGTATGATTCTCAGCCCAGCAGTGACACTGACATTATGGTGGCGTGTTAAGTGTGTGTTACATTGGTACAAGTGGACCAGACACAGTAGTGTATATAGTGTGTGTGTGTGTGTAAGCTGTTCATATACCATCTAAGAACTAAATTAAAAAAAAAGGAGCTTGTCCTAGAGTCGCTTTAGTGAATTCGGGCCTGTTTTTATAAAATAACATTTATATTTACAGTAATCGTCAGCCTGTAAGTATAAAGCAACCCTGCAGCAGTACAAAATTGTAATAAAACATAGAAGAAAAATCAGTTCCTCAGGGCTGTAATTTCATTAATGTGCGCAAGGAGTCACACCCTGATTGTCAAAGTACCTGAGATGGGGGGGGGGGGGTTGAGTCAGAAGTTTCCATGCATACCAAAACATATAATGTCCCACCTTGTTTGACTAACAGACTTACCACACCCAAAGCTGAACACATTGTTGCTCACTTTACAAATACATGGAAAGAAACAGTTTTTGCATGTTCTAAATCACATCCTGTCTATGTGCTGGTATTTTGTCAGTGCCACACCTTGCACAAATATACACACCCTGCAGAATAATGATATTCAAGAATGACTGAAGTAGGAATATACAGAACATTTACCTGACTATCATGCACATGATTTGATTTTCTTGACAAAAAATAATGAAACATAAAAACAAATATTTGAAATTATTTATCTTTAAAATCTCTATTCAAAATCACAAAATACTTAAAAAAAATTTACCAGAAAATAATTCATTTCATACATCTTATCAATGTGATTAGCATTTTAATGTGTACTTTCACAAAGGAGTCCCTATTCAGACTGAATCACTGAAAATATTAAAGAAAGTCCCCAGTTTTCATGCATGCAAATGATTTGGATCAAATAGTGGAAAACAGGCAGAACAGTTCAAAACTGGCACAATGAACTTCAGTGTGAGGTGGTACTGGCTTAAAAACAGACATTGATTAATTCATTTGTAATGAAACATCAGTCATCAGCACATGCATCTGCTGAATCATAGATTACAGCCTCACATGACTTGTTTGTATTGGGACTTGTAAAAAAAAGCATTACTTAAAAAAGTAATCTAACTTAACCAAAATCTTGTGAGACAATTTAAGAATTACTTTATATCATAAAAAAGCATAAACAAGTAATGAAGCAATAAAGCATGAGAGGGTGTGCATTATTGTGAATAATTTACTGGGGGGTTTATAGGTGCGAGGTTTAGAGTACAGTTACACTTTTTCCCTGGGATTAATTCACAATAACACTTGAGTGGCTTATTGTTTTTATAAAATGGTTACAAAACACACTACGATAATAATAATAATAATAATAATAATAATAATAATAATAATAATCACCATAAAAAGGTTTAATACATAAATGTGTTTATTAAAAGCAAAATCATTAATAAACTGGTCTGTGAGGTAATCTAGTCTGGTTTTTGAAGTGAAATCTGATCATAAACAGGTTTCGGGTTTCTCTATCAAATATTGCCATTTAGTGGCCAAATTACCAGAACACTGTTTCTAAGAACATAGGGAAAATAATGTATTGTATATCACGTATTAACACGAATGTGACGCGATCAGAGATGTGTGTTATTGTCAGTAATGTCATGGCTGAAAAACGGCTCAGCCAATCAGATTTAAGGACTGGAACTACACATTTTATAAAGTAATGTACATTACATGACTTGCCAATACACCAAACAGCCAAAAGTATTTGTCCATCTTCTTCACATCTATATTCACTTTTTACTACCTTAATCTGCTTTTAATTTTATTTGATGAAAGGTCTACAAAAATTTCCATGTAGAGCTGCATTACATTTGACTAGGATATGGTATTACACACAAGAGCTTTTTTAAAAAATAAATAAACATCATAAATTCACATCACATCACAAAGATATTTAAACATTCGGGACTTTGTGCTGTTCAATTCCTGTGCAAAAATTATTTCTCATGCTTTCTGAACCTCGGGTGGCACATAGGTTATTTCCTTAAATTGCCCCCAATAGTGTGTGTGTGTGCGCCCTGCGATAGACCCTGTCCAGGGTGTATTTGGCTAGTGCCCAAAACATTCTTCCCTGGATGGGCATGGAGAACCCCTCTGCAACCCCAGCAGAAGATTAAAAAGAAGATAATGACTGAATGACTAGTGAGTTATGATTTAGCCAGTTTACAGGAGTTAGAAACGACATATAAAGTACAATCGTAAGTTTGTCCATAAATGTTTGACTAATTTAAACTTCTATGACTCTTACTAGACATTTAAGAAAATTTAATACATACTGCATGTTATTGTTATGATTGAGTTGTTTTATAGTGATTAACACCCAAAACTAATTAAATAAATTTACTTTGCAAAAAGTAGCATTATTGAATAAACTTTTTTGAATTACATTTTTTTAAAATGCTGGACATAAGTTTAAACAAAACATTTTATGGTACATCATGAAAAAAGAATCTGCCATATAAAGAAAAAAAAACAACAAGGCAATTATTACCATAATGCATTGTGTCTAAATGCAAATTGAGCATGATACCAGATCACAAAATAGCCAGTTTATTATTCAAATGTTATAATTGAACTTACAGACAAAGAGGTTGGTAACAAGCTGAATTTATTCAGGTCTATTCAAGTGTGTATAGGAGTGACTTTAAAACAATGAATGGCTGTGAAATTAACTACTCTCCATAAACGACTTTGCAAAGTAAATACTAAAGAATAGATTAAGAATAATTGTTTCGTTATAAATTAGAAATACTGTTGTATATGTTAATTCCATACATTTTGTGCTCGCATCCACAATGGTAGGGCAAGACGTCTAGTAATGAGACTCTGGTGACATCACAGGTTACAAACAGAGGTTTATCACAAGGTATCCCACTGACAAAAGCCATTGCAACCAAAAAACAAAAGCAAAAAACAATGATTAAAAAATAAAGATTAAAAAAAAAAAAAAAGTTTGGGAAAATTTCGCTTGAAGTCTAGTCCCAGCTTTTTGCTTTATAAGTGTATGTGCCAAATAATGATAGACTATGTGCACTTTTTTTTTTGTTTTAAAGGGAAGTGGTAAGAATTATAACTAAATGTCAATGCACAAAGATACAATCAAATATGCTGATCAGGCAGCATAATCAACCTGCAGTCAGGATTCTTAAAAAAAAATTTTTTTTTGGAAAATGTTAGGTGTTCCTTACATGTGTACAATGTTTTAGTAAAGGAAGCATGTTCTTATTACAAAAGTATTATACCTTTTTATTTAATAACCACCCTCTGAAATTAAACACAATTAAAATAAATGGCAGCGTTATAAGGCAACAAAATAAGCCATGTATACAAGCAAGCACATTTTACCACAGGATTTCATATATATATATATATATATATATATATATATATATATATATATATATATATATATATATATATATATATATATATATATATAAACACATTATATATTATGGAGGTGATGGTTTCAGCTGATATTTCTTGTTAAATTGCATCCGCAAGGTGGGTTTGGTGGTAACTGAAAAATCAGCTGAACCTGAAATAGAATATATTTACACAAAAAAAAAATTCTCACTCTTATCTTATAATAATAAAAACATTCACACAAAAATATAACATTTGAAATAATTATTAGCACCAGTGTATCAAAGTCTTGCTACGCAAATGTACAAAGTTGCATAGGTGTTGAATTTGCTTCGAAAACAATGTTAATGTGATTTGCAGTACGCCTGTTAAAAAGCAGCAGCTTAAAACATGACTTTGTAGTATTTGTAAGAAAATAAAATAATTCCATGAAATGGTTTAGACCATGAGCTGAACAAAAACCCTCTAATTATGACAAGAAGCCTGTGCAGCTTCCGTATGCCAGCTTGTGCAGCACGACTACTGTTATTCACAGGTGGCCTGACAGAAGTAACACTGAATACTGTGTTGTGAAAAATTCTCTTTGAAGGACCACTTCACGATGGGGTCTGTTATTTAAAAAAAAAAAGAGTCAAAAAGAAAATGGTGATTAAAGACAGTAGCCATTTAGTTTCCTTCACTGTCCGTTTTTTGAACCATATGAATAGACAACAGAAAGAGTTGTAGTGTTGAGCAATAGCTTAGAACAACTGTAGAATTGAGACAGACTTCAGGCAGCCCACTGTGATCACATTTTATCACCATGGCTGAAGACATCCTGATTAATGACTCTGCTCAAAGAGAAGGTGGGATTACCCCCCCATTAGTCCCAAATTCTTTTCAATTTCTGAAAGTCTGGAAATATGGAGCTGCTTTTTATATTCTTTTGCTGGAACAAGATTATAAAATCTGCTTAAAATGTGGTATTTTTATAGACCAAAAATACAGTGAGAACAAAAAAAAGGAAAAAAAAAAGAGGTTTGTAAAAGATGGGAACATGCCCCATGTTGTAGATGGTGACAAGAAAAAAGGACAGACAGATGATACAGGGTTATGGGCGCTCGATGGACGGTGTGTTGAAGCAACCATTAGGCAGGGTGTTTTTGATGTCATTGAGGTTAGTGATGTCTGCCCTGATCTCGTTGATCTGCCGGTCATAGTCTTTGATCATATCCTCCTGGCTCTTAGCTATATCGTTCAATTCTTTTAGTTTCCTATCTAAGTCACTGCCTGCCATCTGTTCCTTCGCCTGTTTCAGCGAGTTGTCGATCTGGTCCAACTTGCTCAAATCCACCTTATCGATGTTACCTAATGGACCAAAACATAAACATGAGTTCGAATTCAAAACACCTTTATCATACTTATAAATAAGAAACATCGGAGAACCCTCACGCTGCTCACCTAGCTGGCCGAGTAAGTCATTGATTGTGCTAAGCACAGTACGCACTGCATCTTTGGCTTTGCGAGCATTGTCCTCCGCATCCTTTGCACTGCCAGATGCCTGTGCATAAGAGTATTGTCAGTGAGCAACATTCCAAACAAATAATTATTGGTGTGGGGGTATCAAAAGAATGAATGTAAGCACAGGCTTGTTTGGGCACCATGGTCAAATTCCACACTTATTGAACTTCTAAGTTGTTTTATATGTTAAAACATGTTCATTTATTTTAATATATTTAGGTACTATTATATTTTATGTCATTTTTGTGTAATGTATTTTATTATTAGTTACACACAGCAAAACATTGTAATAGACTTGCAAAAAATGTAACACTAACCCCTATAAAATGGGTAGTTCCAATCATCCTTAAATCTAATTGGCAGAGCTGTTTGTCCATCTTAACATTATTGACAATAATGCACACCTCTGACAGCTTTACATTTGTATCAATGTGCGATACACAATACATTCTTTTCCCAGTGTTTTTGTAAACAGCATTCTATAATTTGACTCAGAGCAACTGGAAACCTCTTTCTGTTGTCAGTGTTCATTATACAAACCAGACTAGATTACGTTGTAGATTACGACTATTTTATTAGTGATTTTGCTTTCAATAACTGCATTAATGAATCAAACCTTGTTTCTTCATTATTGTGTTTTGGTAACCATTTCATAAAAGCTATAAGGGCACTTAAAGTTGTGCATTATTGTGAATAAATCAGTGGAAACAGGTGTAAAAAAAAAAAAAAAAGGTGCTGTACTCCGCTAGATGTTGTGCCCAATACCATCTCTCTCCTGTGATTTATTTACAATAATGTATGCCCTTTGGCTCTTTTATTTGTAATTCGCTTTGGATAAAATATCTGATAAATGACTAAAAATGTAGGTGTAGCTTTAAATGTACCCTAGAAAGAATGTTAGCTTATTAAGAACTATGAATATTTAGTGACGTTAAATCACTAAAACACATCATATAAGCAGGCCTGCAAAATCATTCTTTGATCATTCTCACACTGTATTTTGAAAAAATACATAATGTGGCACAAAATGTTTAAGCCATTGTATGGTTAAATGTGCTAAAATGTATGTGTAAAAAAAGATTATTATGCACAGCTACAACAACTAACACCTTATCCACTTTATCAAATTTTTCACCAGACATTACAGACATTGCACCATACTACCTAATAAACTTGATGTACATTTTTAGGGGTAGACATTTCTTAGACTCATCTCTAGTTGCTTTTAGTTTTGTTAAAAAATATGCTGAGAGGTAAACGTTCTAAACACAAAGCCACTGTGCTGCTCATTGTCTAATAATGGCTTAGTGGTTAGCACGTTCACCTTTTAGCACTGGGGATACAGGTTTGAATCCCAATCTGGGTGGAGTTTCACATGAGTTTCCTCCGGGTTTTCTGGTTTCCTCCCATAGTCCATAAACATGGATACAGAGTAAACTGAATGGTCTAATTCCCCCATTAAAAAAAAAAAAAGGTCATTGATTTTTTTTTATTTTTTTTTGGCCATCATTGTGATTCATCTAAATGCAACTCTGTTACACAGTTATAAAATGATACAGACAATAACATTAAGTAAAAGGTGTAACACTTCCTTAATTTTTAGATTTCATGCTAAAGTCAGTTTAATCATTTGGTAATCTATTTTTCTATAGAGCATTTGGTAGATACCCATGTCTAAGAGGGAATATTTGGCATTGTCAGTAACACAGATTAACAGATATAGACAGAAAATGTTTAAACTATAGCAAGTCTGAACTTACCATGTTGGCCATCATCATGTCATGGTCTGCATCCTTTTTCTTTTTTTCTAACTCATTTTCTGCATCAGCTAGCTGCTTCATCATGTCTTTTACTTCTTGGTCGAGTTTCATTGTGTCATTAAAAGCCTTTTCTGCCTCTAATTTTGTTTCAGACGATCCCTAGAAGGAAAAAAAAATGTACATAAATGTGTGATTTTGTGCATGTATGTGTATGTAATAACCAACATTATGTGAGTCAGCAACCAGCAGTGATCCCAGAACATCAAAGCCAAATACCTTTTGCACATTGCTGGCAATTTTCTCAGCTTCTTCTGCTTTTGACTTGGCCTCTTTTGCATCAGTTTCAGCGTTACCCAGTGCTGCCTCAGCCTGCCGGGTCTTCTCATTAGCCGCATTAATCGTTTCATTAATACTTGGGATACGCTTTAAAGCTTCCTCCGCTGTGGTTTTGTTGTCATTCACCCGCTTATCAAAGTCTGCAAAAACAGCCAGTGTCCATAGTTTTTATTTTATTTATTTATTTATTTTTTTTACACTATGACAAAATAGACATCTACAAGAACAACAATATTACTTACCTCGAAGGTTGCTGAGAATGTCCTGAGCTTCCTTGTATGTAGACATTCCTTTCTTTGCCGCCTCTTCTGCTAGGGCCTTGGCTGCGTCTGCACGTGCCAGTAACTGATCTGCAGTCTGAACACCAGAAACACACATACAAACACAAATTAATAAGTTAATGTACAAAATGTACAAAAATTTGGCAGGTTTTTAAAAAATGGTCACTGTCATGGTATTTACACTAATCTACAAAATGGTCTGTTATGTTTCACTCTATATTTTGTTATTAAATACCTGAAGTTAATGCTGATAAAACTAAAAAGAAAATGTACACTACAGCTATTTTGTGATCATTATATTATGACACTTAATGGTTATTCCTGCCAACAGCCAAATAAAAAATTATGCAAGCAGCAAAAAACCAACCCATTAAATGAAACTTTATTGTCCCTTTTATTCTGTTCATTATTTAATCTTTTATTCATTATCTTCTATTATAAAACAGGTAGTTCTGGTCCACTTTACATTCATATCAATGTGTGATATACAATAAATTATTTTTCAAATGTTTCTTATAAACTGTTATAAACATTCTGTATTTGATCATTAAAAGCAACTAGAACTAGAACTATTTGTCAATGCTTTTGCACTCAATAAAGGTATTTTTTTTATTATTATTATAGTGTGTTTATAACCATTGTATAAAAGTAATAAGGCACTCGAGGTTGTGCATTATTAAAAAAAAAAAAAAAAAAATCACGTGAAAGATGTGTAACTATGCGTTGTGTCCAACCACACCTCTTTCCCACGATTTATTTACAATAACAGGTTGACGTGTTTAAGGTTTCTCCAACAATCAAATACTGCCATCTATTGGCCAAACTACAGAACGCAGTTCATTAAAACAGGTAATTTTTTTTGTACATTACACATTGATATAAATGTGAAACGGTTAGAGGTGTGTGTTATTATCAGTAATGTCATGGCTTGACAAACAGCTCAGCCAATCAGATTTAAGGACCGGAACGACCCGTTTTATTTTAAAAAAGCAATAAGGCACTCAAGTTTGTGGACTATTCTAAGCAGATCATGTGAAAGCGATTCTGCTATGCTTCGTGCCTAACAAACAATATTGTAGGCCCCGTGCCTTATTGCTTAATTTTCTTATCAGTGCTTAAAAAAATATGCCTACAGGATACAGGTGGCTGGAATTTTTTGTTGGTGAAGTAACCATGCAGCAACACCGAGGTGTCAGTTTCAACACTCCAGCAACACACACACTAAGATCACAAACATTTTAACCACAAACAATACCTGCCTTGTGGTGGTCCTGACGATTAGAGAACAGAGTTAGGAGAAGGCTATATTAAAACTGTATAAAGACATGTATTTGTGTAATAATTTGTGGAGGTAAATTGTTCAACTTTAAACAAAAATGTACCATGTAGAACCTAATGCACCTTCCCATTGCTCATGATACATACATAGGTCTAAGTAGTTACATCTGTATCCTGTTTAAGTAGGCAATGCCACTACCCAAAAAAACTAGCTCACCCATTACCCGATTAAAAAAAGTCTACTCTTATACATAATATAAGGACCAACTATTCGAAAATGATTTTAATTTCAAAGGAACCCTGTACCTGTTGTTCAGTTTTTCCTTTCTCCAGCAACATGCGCACTTCATTTTCTTTTCCACTCAGGTCTTCTCTCAGGTTGTCATACTCCTTTTCAGTCTTATCTATAAGTTTGTCCAGGTCTGCTGCCTCCTTCTTTATTTTACCAGCTTCATCCTGAAAGTTATTAAATATTATGATTAAAGTTACATCATTCAGTAGCACACATGACTTTCCAAAGAAAAATCACAATATTTTTAAAAACATAATTGTTTTCCCTTTAAAACATATTTACCTCTAGTGACTTAATATTGAAAAGGGGCAAACTAGTCAGATTGGCATAAATTTTGAGAGCCTTTTCTCCGGCCTCCTCGGCTTCACCTCGCACCTTATTGGCCTGCTTCTCCAGGTTCTTTGCTAGATCCTTTGCCTCATTGTACCTTTAGCAAGTTAAATGAAATTTCAGTTTTAAATTCAAAATTAAAATGATTAATGAACAATTAAGATGTAATTCTGATGAATCTCACTTCTTGTTAAGTTCATCAATATCATTATTGATCTTATCCTCGCCATCCAGAGTCTTTCTGAGTAAATTGTAAGCTTTGGTAGAAGTGTCATTGGCATCGTTTGCAATCTTCTCAATCTGGTCTGCATCCATCTTATGCCTAAGAAGTGAGCAGAGATAGAAAGGGAGGTGAAGGACAATAACCTGAAAAGTGTGGGGAAAAAAAACAAATGGACCATTTTTACACAACTTTTAAAGCCTTACTTTTCAGCCAGATTACGAGCCTCCTCAGCCAGTAGTGTCATATTGTTGGGATCTTCAGAGGTTTGAGGAATTTTGATGTCCTATGGAAGGAAAAAAATCCATTTTATTTATCAATGACATTCAAGGACACCTTACAAAAGTGAAAAGGACACAGTATAAAAAAAATTAATGCAAGTGTAAAGAGGTTTAAGAATCCATTTTAGGAATTAAACAAAAAACAACTTCAGGTGAGTTTACAGCCATTTTTCTTCTTGTTTTTTTACTGCTTGCATTTAATCTAAAATAGGCTTTAAAGCCCAAGGATTTTCTAGATCATCAAACTCTAGGCCACAAGAAAATGTTGGTATGGAATTTATATGTCTGCCAAACTCTTGTGTCAGCAACACAACTGTCAACCTCTTGCCACACATGGGCTTATGTAGTAGGTTTATTTTAAAAATAATTTACAAAAATCTGAATTACAAGACAAAATTGTTTTTCATTTAGATTTTACTATTTTTTTTATCATTATTCTCTTTTAGTATTGAGAGTATTAATACACTAAAAACACAGATACAACTTACCACTTTGGTAATAGCATTCTTAGCTTTGTCAAGCTCATCTCGTGCACGATTTAGGAGCTTTTCAGTCTCACCCACTCGGCTGCGTGCTTTGTCTGCCAGGTTACCAGTGTCATCCACAGTGTTCTTGATGTTCTGCAGTCGATTCCAGTGGGTCGTCAGTGTATTGTTAATGTTCTTAAGACGAACCAGGAGGCCTTTGTCTACATCTGTAGAATTACAATGAGCTTTGGTAAGAGCTGCAGTCATTGTTCATCATGTTGAATAAAATCTAACACAGCTTTAACACACTGAACATAATAGATAATCATGTTTACATGATGCCATTTATTTTAAAAGAACTTTATTTACATCTAAGTTTTTACCAAGTCATACAGACTCCGAGCAATGAATAGTATAAAAAATTAAGCTATTAATGGTACTAACAACAAATATGATGAAAAACTAAGAAATACAAATGATGCAATGCTTATGATTATCGTCAATTAAGCTCTTTCTTATTTTCCTAATTAATTGATTAGTAATTTGTTCAGATAAGTGTTTTAAATTTAAGATGACATAAAATTGTTTAGTTAACTATCATAAAAAGCAAAAGGGAAAAAAAACAAACAAAAAATATATTTTATTTAAAAAAAAGTTTGAATCAGCATTTTGACGTCTTACATATAAAAATTATTTAAAATTTAGTTTCTGTACTGAAACAAGACGCATCAATTCAGATGAAAACTGAAAATGATCTTATGTGTAATATTCCATTATACCATACAAACCCCACACATAAATAACCAAGTAACATAATATTTACTCACACTGCATAAAGCTGTGTAAAAATACAAAAAATATTAACTCAGATTAATTTAAGTGTATAATACATATTGAATAAAATATTAATACAGAATTTAACAGAATTGACAGTTATGCAAAAGTTTGGCACTACATATACTGTATCTATAGAGCATTGTATATGAATACATCGTAGACCTGTTTATTGTAAATTGTTATGTGTAAAATGCAAGAGTCAACACCCATCACACCACATTTCTTGTGTGTATAACATACTTGGCCAATAAATCTGAATCTGATTGAACAGGCATGTACAAGACTGTGCTTAAATCAGTGATAATTTAAATAATACATAAATCTGTAATGTATGAATCTGTAAGTAACTTCATCAAGTATAATAATTTATTCAAATCGTCTGATGGTCTACCTAAAATTCATCTCATAAAGTACAAGCTCATCTCATAAAGTTCAATAAAGTGAAACAGGTAAATGAAGGGTATACCTTTGCTGGCCTGTGCATCTTTCAGCAAGTCCATTATAGTATTTTCTGCCTCTTTGAGACGGTCTTCAAAGGCTTGATCAGTCACTGTATCCTGGCTGCCCAAATTATCAATCAGATTCTGCAGGTCGTGAAGCTTTTGTCTTTGCTGATTCACCTGCACATGCAGAGAGTGTACAAAAAACATGGTTTTCATTGCAATAGCTGCTTTATAAGCACAGCTAAAAAAGTAACTGTACAAAGATAAAAACAAATGAATTATTTATTTCCCTTGGTTATTACTATTAGTGATTGAGGGATCAATTATCAATGACAGAATTAGACTTGCCAACATTGTGACAAAGTGCAAGCTGAGCAACTAAATGTACTGAAGAACCTGGCCCATAGTGGATTTTAATTCCATATATATATATATATATATATATATATATATATATATATATATATATATATAGTCTTTTAATTTTTTTAGTTTTGTTTAAAAAGTATTATTTTCTTATTATTTCTTTAATATATATTTTTCTATGCCAATATAAGACCTTATTCAATATAAGGCCTTATACATAAAATTCTAGGTTCTACTTCAGTAACATCCTCTTAAGGGTTATTCCACCTAACTAACCTGCACACACACACCCACGTATAACATTGTTACTTTGTGGTTGTGATCGTAATTTCTTACCTTGTCCCTGACAAGACTGTAGCAGTTGGGGCATTGCTGACAACCAGGAATGGTGCGATTGTAAAAGAAATTCTCCTCACACATATCACAGCGTGTACCCACAAAGCCTGGGCGACACTCACAGCGCCCATCTTCTTTGCACTGGGACATGCGAGAGCCTTCTGGATCACAGTCACATGCTAAAAAAGACAAATAAAATATATATGAAATATATGAAAGGGGTTTCTCTATTCTGCAAACAGCTTATTTAAACTAAGTACCAATATAGTATACACCAGGACATTGGTGCCTAAATGTTTTAAATATTTATGCAGATATCTATCAACATCCTAAAAGTAAAAAAGGGGACAAAATAAAACAAATGTAATCAAAACATTGGACTTTAATTATTTTTAAAAAATATAAACCAATATTAAAGAAAATGTGTAAGTGGCAAGCAATAGGATCCTCTGCTTTTAGGACCTGATGCGACACCCCCTTGTGCTACAATAACTGCAACGAAACGGTGCAGATTGGAATTTTAACCTATTGACAAAACAGCTTCAATCATGTTAGTAGGTTTAACTGAAATTATGAGAATTTCCGTTTTTGCCAAATTTAATTTAAAATGACGGGCCTTCACCTAAACAGATATGTCTGTGAGGCAGGCGGATATTTGAGATAGCTATTGGAGATAGTGTCGCCTTCAGAGGCAAAAGACAAATCAATATCAAAATCAAATCATCAGCATAGCACTGGCAAGAGAAACCATGTGCCTAAATGACTGTGCCCAGTGATATCATGTACAATAAAAAAAATTTTAAATAAAAGTTTTTTAAGCTCTTTATGCATTTTACATCACTTACAGCAAAAATGAAAGAACTAATGAATACTAATAATAACTATAAAAATCTTACTTACGTTTGCATCCAGAAGAGCTAAAGCCAAAGAAGTTGACCTCACAGCGTTCACAATGTTGACCTGTGACACCAGGCTGGCACTCACACTGACCACTCTGAATGTCACACTGGCCGTTTGTGGAACCAATCGGGTTGCAGTTGCAACTAATTCAGTCAGTTTAGAAACATTTACATTAAAAACATTTCCTTTGCATTATAATAGAATGTATGTCCTAAGAAGAAAATATTAAAGTACCTCTGGCAGCCCTTGCTGCTGTGCAAGTTATAATACCCTGGATAACAAGCGCTACAGTCTCGTTCTGTGACGTAAGGCAGACAGTTGCACTGTCCTGTTGGTTGTGAACAGGTTTTTTGTCCATCTACTGTGCCGTACGGAGAACATGCACAAGCTGGAGAAATAAACACAAGGCCCACAGCTTGAACAAAATTTTACAAAGCTTAACAACAATACATAACAAATACAAAGAAGTAAAAGAACAGAGAAAAATTTTATACAATTTTACAAAACTTGCATGCCTGCGTGACCTAAGAGCTATGTTGTGGGATGGTCTCCACCTGGGATGGTCTCCAACAGCAAATTGGCTTAGGTGATAGGCTAGACAGAGAAGGACCCATTAAAATCTCTATGGAGAAAAACATCACGATCCATTTTCTCTCATCCAGAATGCCAGACCCAGGGGAGGAAGTCCTTACCCATGGGGACCAGCCTGGCTTTGCCCAAAGAAGCTACATGGGTCCCACTTCCCATGGGCCCACCACCTGTGGGAATTGTCAGTAATAAGGGTCCAGTGTTATATAAATAATGGTAGGGACCAAGGGTGAAAGCCTTGGGGTTCTGGTCTTCGGTTTCAAGTATTGGACACAAGTGAGGGAAAGACATCACAGGTTGGCAGGCGGATCAGTGCGGCATCAGCATTAAGGAGTATGTTGCGCCGGTCCGTTGTGGTGAAGTGGGAACTGAGCAAAAAGCCAAAGCTCTCACTTTACTGGTCAATCTACATTCCTAACCTCACCTATGGCCACAAATTTTGGGTAGAGACTGAAAATTAAGGTTGCAAATAAAAATCCTCCTCCAGGTCGAGAGGAGCCAGCTGAGATGGTTCGGGCATCTGGTACGGATGCTTCCTGGACGTCTCCCTGGTATGTTTAACCGGGAAAAGACCTCAAGGAAAATCCAGGTTAAGAAGGAGACATTATACACCATTTTAATTGAACCAAGGGGAACAAACCTAAATATGCAGAACCTGGTATCCCAATGCAGTGTATTTAAGAATATGAGATATATAATGTGGTTAAAGTTGGACATGGAAAAGTATTATTACTATTACACAATAGTCATTTGCACTGCTTAAAGAATTTATTGAAATATATTGATATAATGTAGTTCTTACGCTTGCACTTGTCAGTTGGTTTGACTGCCAGGGCATTGCCATAGAAGCCTTCTTTGCAGCGGTCGCAGAAAAAGCCATTTGTGTTGTAAATGCACTTGAGGCACTCGCCATTATCACGGTCACAGTTGCCAACAGCATTGGGGTCAATGTTATCATTGCACTTACAGGCTCGGCAAGCCCTCACTGGACCATTCGTGCCCAAGGGATCTCCAAAGTATCCATCGTCACACAACTCACAACGTTTGCCTGAAAAAAAATGCATGGTCCCAGTAAAATACCATTAATATTATACAAGTGGCACGAAATTACTTGTTAAAATACAATTTTAAGTGTCTGAAGACATATTACCTATACCTGAACTATGTGCCTGAACTATGTTCTTAGCAAATGACAGTGATGAGCAATAACAGGTTAACCATTTATACCACTAATACTCTACTCTCATGTCATTACCACTAATAGTAAATACTTCAGACATTTTAGGCTGGTGGATAGAGGTGTTAAAACTGAACTAATAGTATCAGCTAGTACGGGTCGGTCCCGTACCAAGAAACAGAAAATTACAATATTAACAATTAATAAATTCATAACTAAATAAACAAAAAAAAATCCCCTTAGTCCTCTATTAGGGTTGCCGGTTGCCATGACCATCCATGGGAGAACGTTTTGGACTGGGTGCCAAACTATCATTGGGTACACTCACTCACACATTCACACACACACCTTATGGGGAAATTTAGAGCATTCAATTGATCTTAAATCCAAGTTTTTGGACTGTGGGAGAAAAACCGGATATCCCGGAAGAAACCTGATCGGCTGGGGTGTGGTAGCTCAGTAGTTAGTGCGTTGGGCTATGAATCTAAATGTTGGGGGTTCAAATCCCAGGACCACTGAAATGTGGGTCCTTGAGCAAGACCCTTGCTCCATAGATGCTGTGGCCAACCCTGTGCTCGCTTTGTAATTCGCTTGGGACAAAAGCTTCTGCTAAATGACCAAATGTAATGTAAAATGTAAATTTAAAAAATAGATGACATGGAAAGAACATGGAAACTTCACCCAGAATGGGATTAAAACCTAGATCTCCAGCGCTGAAAGGCGATCATGCTAACCGCTAAGCAACTTTATAAGCCCAATATATAAATAATATAACATAAATTAATTAAATTAAATAAAGGTGATTTAATGGGGGCGGCACGGTGGCTTAGTGGTTAGCATGTTCGCCTCTCAGCGCTAGGGATTCCCGGTTCGAATCCCCATCTGGGTGGAGTTTCCATGTTCTCCCCGTGTCTGCGTGGGTTTCCTCCGGATTCTCCGGTTTCCTCCCACAGTCCAAAAACATGGATCAAGGTAACTGAATTCTCAAAAAAAAAAATTGCCCCCTATAGAGTGTGTCTGTGTGAGTGAGTGTGTGCCCAGCGATGGATTGGCGCCCTGTCCTGGGTCTGTCTGGCCAGCGCCCGAGACGTTCTCCCCTGGATGGGCATGGGGAACCCCACCGCGACCCTAATAGAGGATAAGCGGGAGATAATGAATGAATGAATGATTTAATGGGTGATTATTTTAAACATGCAAATCTGAGAGTCTGTGTGGCATCAAATGACTAAAATTCAAGATTTTTTTCAGATATTTGTTCATAACAAGCTAATAAATTCAAATGTTTAATTATTTAATTTTATGTAAAAACAGCAGAATTGTCAGTAGAAATAGCGAAAAGTGGCATTTGCATCACATGTCACCCAAAGTTATGACATAAGAACATAAAGTGCATATCTGATCAATGGCTTTCAAAACAATATTACCTGAAGTGCCAAGTGGACAGTTTGTACACACCACCTCTTTGGTTTTGGGTACAATTGCACATGTGGCTCCTTTAGGGCAGGGACATGGCTTACAGTCAGATGAGGAGCCCACTGTGGCATCACCATAGAAACCGTCCTTACACCTTTCACAGCTCATACCAGCTGTATTGTCCTGGCAATCACACATTCCTTAAAAATAAAAGTCAGTCAGTTAGAACTAAATTCTGTCTTAAATGCACGTTGTCATCACATACTGGGCTATACCCATCTTCTTTTAAGCAATGCATCCTGCAGTTAACTAGTAGTTAAGTATTATTATGATTGTAGTTGACTGACCTGTTACATGATCACAGGTCTCACTGTGCCCATTGCAGTTGCAAAGTTCACAGGCGCTGTAGTGGCCCAGTTTAGGCTGACTTCTCCGGAAGCCCTCAGCACACTGACCGCAGTGCTGGCCTACATATCCTTGAGGACACGAACACTTTTCCACCCAATGGGCTGGAGTTCCTGGTCCACGCCGTGCTGTCACCAAAGACACATTATCCAAGTAACCAGCACCTGAAGAACAAAAAATATTTGTCATTCTGAAACTGACTGGACTATAAATAATCAGTTTACGATACTTTAAAGCACTAAATTTACTAAAGCAGACTGTTTCACAGATAACGTCTGTAGAGAAAAATAATATTTGCAGCAGTCTGCTGCCCAAAGGCAAAACACTGTAGCTACATTTTTGTCAAAAATTCCAAGCGAATTTAGTTTTCGTCTGTTTACTCAAAAACGCACCAGACTTGTTGTGCAAAAATTGTGATGATAGCTCGAAAATTGCAGAAAAAGAAAGAGACACAAAAAAGGTAAAATAATAAAAACTGGATAACATCATTGTGGTTGCCGAATATGCCATATGTGGCAGAACAAATGTTATCAGACCAAAAAAGTGCATGAAATTTTCACTTTTGTTTTTGCACAAAATTTGTACTTGAAAATATCCAACTAATTCCACTGACACCGTTTCTTAGTTTTATTATTAATGCAGTTACTTTACAGGGCAGAATAGTGGATGGTATTCTAATTTGTGAAATTAGTAGTTCATATACATACTTCTCTCACTGTAGGTGCCACGAATTTTAATTGATGTTAGATTTTGCAGAAGTTTTTGAAACTCTCCATGCGTCAAATCCGGCCTCCAAGGATAGTCTGAAGTGTGATGAAGCCTGTCAAACAATATTCATCCTTATTAATATGTACGAAAGAAAAAAACTAATCCATTTTCAGGATTTAATTAACCATTCCTTTGGTAACAAAAACATTTTAGGATGTAAAAAAAATCTAAAAAGTTGCCAGTGAAAATCTAATTCAACATGGAATTTTTTTTTTTATTCTGACTATATGCAGATTGTTTGCTTAATCAATAATCACAATGTTTGTTTTTGTATTTAAATCACAGACTTTTCTTGTCAAGACAAAGCTATAACTAAAGTTACGTAGGTTTTTGCTACAGTAAAGCTATCAAAACAAACATTTCTTAAAATGTAATTATTAATAAAGTAAAAGTAAAGTAAAATATTTTTTTCACTGCATTGTTGACTATATTAAATTTGTAAGCAACTATTTAAAACCAAACCTAGCAAAACATTGATATTTAATTATTGTAGAAATTAGGTATCATTATTCATTAGGAAAGAGCAAATATATTATAAGCCTCCATTTGCTGCAATGAGTGGAAAAAAAGAGAAAACCTTTTAGTCTCATACATTTAAAAAATATATTAATAATAAAAACATAAATGTCTGATGTAAAATGTAACAAACTTGATTATGTATGTTTAAATGTTTTTTTAAAGTTTCTTTCTAATTCTAGATTTAATATTTTTAAATGATCAAAAGTTATTTGTAATCCATCAGTTAGCTTAGTTTAAAAGAATCACAAAAACAAATTGAGGTTTGATCCCTTTTTTGTCCTGAAATGTAAAGAACTCACTCATTAATAGGTTTTGTGATTTAAAGAATTTAGGACCAAGAGTTAAAGTAAAGGAAATGGGGCCCACTTGTGGACAAATAAAATAAAGCACTTCAAAAAACGCAGGTAATGCAGGTGCAATGTAGATAAAATGTAGGCAACATAATTAACTTGGAGAACTCAATTGACTTGATCCATGTTTTTGGACTGTGGGAGTAACAAAATTTGGGTAACAAAAAAAACAAAACGTATGCTTACGCAGAAAAAAAAGGTTTGACTCTGCAAATCTGTACATTTTAAGTTACAATATATATGGATTTTTTTTAAGTATGCTTATTTGAATTATTTCTTGAATTTTGGTTTACAAAATGGTTTTAAAGACATTTGTTTACTGCATATTATTTGTTAACCACCTGAACACAAAGGTCTGCGACTGCTCTCCTGGATATGAATTCCCCTGAGCAATGAGAGGTACAGCAATGCGCTGGCCGTCCCCTTCAAGTACCATGTCTTCAGCTGAAAGACGTGCATCACGCCGTTCCACTCGGAAGTTCAAAGACAGGTTTTGGCCATAGCTCATTAAGTGGTTACCTAGAAATTTCTCTGTAATAAAAAAAAAACAAATCATATTGTTCATTTACATTCATTATTTTCTAAACTCTTAATGTGCATATAAATAAATACAATTTTAATACCAAAACTTCAAAGCAATACCTGGTGCCACAAAGTACATGGGGAAGTAATCATCAGAGATAAGTGAGATTTCTTGAGTACTGGCAGACCACTGCACAGGAACACTGGAACCGTCTTTTTGCTGGCCCTTCCAGCCCTCATCATCTTAACCACAGCAAGAACAAAAAAACACAACTTAATTTACAAAACATTCAAACATTTGTCGCTACATGAGCCATTTACTCATATCTGATCAGTGGTTAGTGGGTTTATTGAGTAAAAACCCAGTATGCTCATAGTCTGCATTACTTGGGGTGAAGATTCAACTCAAGATTGATTCTTCAAGCCAACGATTCGATTATTTTCTATATTTAAAAATTCCCCATGAAATGATTCCATCCACTTCAATCAAATGCGATTCAGTACTCATTAAATCTTTAAAATTTTTCAAATATATCAACAAGAAAATCATTTGCTTTTATAGCTTTATAGTAACCCATTTTAAATCAAGGATGTGTATATTCATATTTATTAAATAATAATATATGATGAGAAAGCACAGCCAGATATGTAATCTAGCATAAAAAAATGTTCCATACAGTATCAGTATCAGTAGATTGTGGTATGAATTACTGTAACACAGTTTGGATCTTCTGCATACTTATGAGCTTGCAGTGTTGTTTGATTCATGCTGTCTGATCAGTCCATAGCGAATTGTTCACCGACACGTTTTACAGTTTGAGTCATAAGGATGTGGTGGAGTATCAAGTTGCAGGCATTTTTAAAAGGCTCGAGATTTGTGAACAGCGCCAGCGTTTGGAGAGGCAATAACCTTTTAATGGAATAATATAATATAATATTTAAAAATATATCATTTAATATAATTTAAATTACAAAAATTACAAACAAAAAAATAATAAAATTTGGAAAACAATAATGAGGTAGAGCCACCCGCAGCTTTAGAGTAAGTATAATGTGTATGTTGGAGCACATGTTAAAAATAGGCAAAAAAGGCAGAAATATAAACATGTATCGATGCATCAAATCACTGGCTGCATAATTAATGCATTGATTCAAATTGAATAATATTTACACCCCTATGCATTACAGAATAAATATAGACTGACCTCGGCTGAAGCTGGAGGTTATGGTGTGCATGCTGAAGCCCTCTGCACTCTCGCACACCGTAGAATGAAAGAAGCAGAAGCATGGAGTGCATCCATGAGGATTCTGTGGATCCAAGTTAAAGAAGCCTAGCTTGCACCTGAGAGAACAAGTTTAAATGTTACAAATTATAAACAACCTATATTATGTCTACAAAATACCTAAACTTATTTATGAAGGTTGTTAAAAATGCAACACCCCACATATTTTCCAAATTACATGTTTATTTTTAAAATTTTAAGTTTCAGTTTCATGATTATTTTCATTTAAACACACTATTATTCTACAAGTTTACATCAAATTTTTAAGCAACAAAGAACAAGTTTATGTATTCTTTGCCAATACAAGTGCTCATCTGCAAAGTGTGTCCCATGCAATGCATCTTCAAAAGGGCCTAAAATGAGAATTCCAACAGGATCATTTCTGGGCTGGTGGTGGATGAGGCAACTAAATTAGTGTGTAAATTAAGTTTACTATAATTTTGAATTGTACACACAAAAGTAACATTTAAAGCATGTTAAAGTACACTTGCTGTTTTTGTTAATGACTGAAAAAAATGTGAGGCATTACATCCATCTATTTAATCACAGTGGTTTTGGGCATATGCATTATGATAAAATCACTACCAACTCCTTTTCTCTGTTATTAGTGCTATTATTTTTGAACTTGGAAACGCTGGAGTGTCCAGTATTTTGTCTCCTGATGAAAAAATATGATGTTTCTTGATGAGCAGAGTCAGGCAAAACATCCATTTGCAAAACTCCAACAATTATTATCTTTAATTCCCCAATGATCCAAAAATTTTATTCAAGGAAAAGGTAATGTGACAAAAAGGGAAACATTTTTTTCTTAATTGTGTTGCAGGCATTAACCTTAAATTTGTTATATTTGACAAAAATAATTAAGTTCATTTTTAAAAACACAGAAAAAAAACGGTTGAAAAAAGTTTAAGTAATAATTTACAGATTTTTGTTCTGCATAATGAATATTTTTTGCCATGAGATTTACATGTTCTTCCCATATCTGTTTGGGTTAACCCTTAGGATGAAATTGAGTTTCAACCCACAGTTCGGAAACATAACCTTTTGAACCGCCTATGAATTTTTTTATGCTCCTTTGCAAATCCAGCCATCGTCTTTTGTGATCTTAAATATTATTTAAATTAATGCTTAAAGCCTGATCATAAATAATTTTATTTAATTGTGCTTTTACAAAACTTTATCCTCATGCTCTAGTATTGCAGTTACAGATGTAAAAATGAAACGCAAATGATGTTAGTGGTGGCTAACAAATCTTTTCTAATTTTAAAGGTTGCGTCTATGTTTAGAATTACTAGTTTTATTACTAGGGACAAAATACATAATGCTAACTATTTTTACATAAAAGTCAAAGTCTCAAGATCAAAGTCTGTTTTAAATATTTTACTATGATGTTGGTGTTATAAACTGACAGGATGTAGTGAAAGAATAGAAATTCTATAAAGATTTTCTTTGGGTACAGATCAAACAGGTGCAGCAATCAGCATCATAAGCTAGTAGACAGGGATAGGGTGTTGGTAACTAGGGCCCACACTGCATTTGGCTAAGCTGCTGTGTGGTGACTGGTTGTCTGTAGGCCCTACATGGCATTGCTAAGTGAAGCTTATGTCTATCTCTGAGCTATTTTCTCCCGCCTAGGAAACTGAGAAAAGCATGTCCCTAATTCTGTCTCATACACATACTTCCACACTTAGCTGTCTTCGAGACACGCATGCAAGCACACACGCACACACACACAGACTGGGGGGTTTCCACAAAAATGCATGGTGAACATCAAATGCGTCTAATAAACAACCACTGTGTGTATACATAAAAGAAAAGAAAGATGAAAAGAAGCTTTGCTTATATTTAATAATAAACATTTCAAACACATTGCATTGCGGGGGCTATTTCTGATTAGAAAAATATCTGTCATATCCAACCCAAGCCCAACACATAAATAGCTTACTTTTAAATCAATTTTACCAAGTACCTCTCATACTACAACACACAACAACAGCAAAGTAGTTTCAGAAACATATGACAGCCTGTACATAAAATACACAGCTGGCAGAGTGGACAGTGAGATGTTTTAGAGGAATCTTGACCTGTCACAGTTGAAGCCATCCACATTTGCTTTGCACTGGCAGCGTCCTGAACTCACATCACACTCCTGCGTGCTTCCAGCTGGGTTACAGGAACAAAGGCTGCAAAGGAAGAGAAAAGAGAGCACAATAATTTACAGCTACGACCTAATGGATCTGCAAATATCACTGCCCATGACCCACACACAGCTGCATCAGTGCTTCAGGATTAGTTTACATGTAACTATATGATTATGAAATTGCAAAATAAAAATTCTAAAATATAATATTATATAATGATAATAATAATAATGTATAATATTTTAAGGTGCTACTAAATGTGATGGATATGCAATTTAATATAATTATACAGCTTCTGTTCTTTACTTAATTTCAATTGTTTAAGGTATTTAGATCTACCTCTGAGACTCTACCACTGTGACTCGCAAAAGCAACAATTACAGTGGGTTGCAAAAGTATTCATACCCCTTGAACTTTGCCATATTTTGTCACATTACAACCACAAACATAAATATATTTCACTGGAATTTAATGTGAAAGACCAACACAAAGTGGTATACAATTGTGAAGTGGAATGAAAGTTATACATGAATCAACAATTTTTTTACAAATAAAAAACTGAAAAGTGCGATGTGCAAAATTATTCAGCCCCCTTTTCCCTGAGTGCAACCANAGGGGGGCTGAATAATTTTGCACATCGCACTTTTCAGTTTTTTATTTGTAAAAAAATTGTTGATTCATGTATAACTTTCATTCCACTTCACAATTGTATACCACTTTGTGTTGGTCTTTCACATTAAATTCCAGTGAAATATATTTATGTTTGTGGTTGTAATGTGACAAAATATGGCAAAGTTCAAGGGGTATGAATACTTTTGCAACCCACTGTAGAAACATTTTTTTCTAAATACGTTTCAATCACTGATTTCCTAAGCAAGACTATACTTTCCTATATATGTGTGTGTGTGTATGTATGTCACTTTGGATAAAAGTGTCTGCTAAATGACTAAATGTAAATGTAATGTAAATGTATGTATATAATAAGTGAGAGGCAGGACAGAGCCGGTTTCTAATCATGACAGATTCTTCGTAAGACATAACCCTTCAATTACCTGCAGCCTGCCTCAGTAAGCGAGTGGTATCCAGGCTGACAGCGGTCACATTTGTCGCCCATTACACCTGGTTTGCAGCTACACCGTCCCGTGTTATCACACTGAGTACTAAGCGAGCCTGAGGAAAGAAAAATGTGTTAAAGGCCAGATGCTCACAGGTTCTACTTACGGACACTACCTTGCTTTTCTTACCAACTGGGTCACAGCTGCAGGGCAGACAGCGGTGGCCTGAGCCATCTCTGTAGTAATTGGGCAAACAGATTTCACAGTTAGGTCCACCTGTGTTGTCAGCACAATTGCGACAATGACCTCCGTGGCCTGTAGCACGGTACAGTTCTGGGTCAAAGTAGCATTCCCAACTCTTTCTATTGCAGTTGCATGCTGAAACACATCCATAACACAAAAAAAAACATTTACGATGACTCATAAGAAACCTGGCCCCTCACTTCCCATGCCTATAAGTTTCCATTTGTGTAAACAAACGGAAACATTAAATAGCTGTAAAGTCTTGAGTGATGACAATGTAAATGTTCTAGTGGAAAAGTGGAAATGCTTAATGAAATATTGTAAATTACTTCACAAAGCTCAGACGCCTAATCCCATCAGTCTCCTGTACCACAAGATAAAACGACAATCACTAAAAACTAAACTTGACCATTGGTTCTGATGATACCACATAAAATAACTTTGCTCTGAAGAAGGGACAGTAAAATCAGATAGGAAATATGGGGGTGTGAGCGTAGCACTCTGGAATAATTCACGATTAGATTTGCACATAAGTCATGCTTGTCTAGGAAGTTGCTCTGTGTGCATTGGCTGAAGAATGAATAGCAAAATACAAGAGGGATGTCACTAACATCTGTTCCTCATGCCATCACATTTCAAGAGGGAACAAAGCCGTGGGAGATAAAATGTATAATTAACTTTTATTAAATTGTTAAATTTTTATTTTTCAAGTAATATTTGGTTTAAAGAATTATTAAAGATTATATTCACTGTATTAAAATGAATGTTCCACAGATTCCAAAAATGATTATAAAAATCCCTGAATAACCATGAAACCACTGATTATTTTAGTAAATGTAAATATTTTAGAACTTGTCTGAAAATTCTTGTGCAATCATAAAATATTAAACACAC
Organism: Corydoras maculifer; assembly: GCA_019802435.1. NCBI lineage: Eukaryota > Metazoa > Chordata > Actinopteri > Siluriformes > Callichthyidae > Corydoras > Corydoras maculifer. The sequence goes on from JAFMOD010000239.1 coordinate 1,126,294, forward strand.
ATGGAATGTGATCAAATGTGGCTGATCAACTTTGGAACAGCGTTCCTGTCTTTATTCAACATTCAGATTAATTTATTTTTAAATTTTATTCAAAAGTGTGTTTTGATGGATACGTATTTGTTAGATTGAATGAGTCTATATGTTCTGATCTTCATATTATTGTGGTTGTTGGTGCGACCTCTTGTTGACATTGTTATTATAATTCTAATTATGTGAAGCCTGGCTTGGTCTTGGTTTTGTTCCAACACAGTGTAAATAAACAGTGACGGCCATAATTTTTTCAAATCATGCCAAATTTTTGTAACAAGTCATTTATTTATCTACTACTGTTTAAGCCTTTTGAGTTGTTTCATGTAGTCAGTTTCATGTATATAACACGACTATTTGAAGATAATAAAAAAGCCCTATTATAACAAATCCTAGAAGTATACCTTGATGTTTTAAGAAAGGGGTATTGTGGACTGGATCTATGGATCTACTGGACTGGATATGTTAGAAATTTTGGATTTGGCATCAAAATAAAATGGAAATTGCCAGTGAATAAAATGATTTGTATATTCTTGAATATGGTGGCAACACTTGTGTTGATTTACCAACTAAAATTGAAGAGAAAATTTTTATGGACAATTTTTTATGGCTTTTAAGAAAACAGCTATGTGAAAGGTCCGTCAGGGTGTTCTGCAGACACTCACGATGGCACTCATTGGGATTGTCTGCTGTGGCTCTCCTCCATGGACGGTCATTGTAGAAAGGCTTGCACACACTGCAGTCATCACCCTCTGTGTTGTGTTTGCAATTACATACCAGCTTGCTGTGTTCATTTCTCACACACTCACTAGCATGCCCATTACATTTGCACCTAAAAAGAAAAGAGAAGTCAGTAGGATCACAAATGCAATCTTAATAAAATACAACAACAGTGAGTATGTTTTGGGTTAAACGGAGGTGGCTCTGTGGGACAAAGGAATCCACATACATGTCACAAAAGCTGTTCAAACAATAAACGTGCCGGCTGTTTACGGAGCCAATTGCTGCGTCACCACACCTTTGTAGTCAGAGCGAATGGCTGATGAATTACCAAGAGCAACCACTGCATATTTGGGTCTGTTTTCCCACTCAGTGCACAAATAAAGAGCTAAGTACTAATGAGCACTCTTCAAACTCTTACTAACTATTATACATTTCTTGCAGCTAGTTTAGGATTAGAGCATTGCACTATTTCGAATAACACCTGCCAAAATCTATTAAAATTATTTTTGTACTATAAATAATTTTTAGATTTACCTTTATATAAATTCACACACCCCCCTACTATTACCCCACAATATTTTCGACGACAGTGGCAAAAACATGTCTTTTCAAATGAGAAAGCATTGATGTGGACATTGCTTAAGTTTGGTGAATTGAAGGTACGACATGGTCACTAGTTACAGTATGAACTGGTGTGTGAACATGTTTTTTTGCACTCCCATGAACTGGAAACTTATTGCCTCCTGTCCTGTGAGCCTGTCCTTTTAAGCTCCAGAACACGTGTGACCCTAATAAGAAACTTAAAAAATTACTAAATTAATTAATGGCTCACACCGGCTGCAGGTAGAGCCATTAACATGTTCAATCAATCGTTAAATAATATTGGCAACCCTATTGACACATGGGCAAAACAAATAAAAGTAATGGACCATACAACAGGGCGGTGGCTTAGCACGTTCGCCTTTCAGCACTAGGGGTTCCCGGTTCGAATCCCAATCTGGGGTGGAGTTTCCATGTTCTCCCCGTGTCCACGTGGGTTTCCTCCAGGTTCTCCAGTTTCCTCCCATAGTCCAAAAACATGGATCAAGTCAATTGAATTCTCCAAATTGCCCCATATAGAGTGTGTCTGTGTAAGTGAGTGTGTGCCCAGCGATGAATTGACATATTTAGATATTGACATTACTATCTGTAGTGTCTGCAGTTAAATGAAATAAAATGTTCAACGCTGCATGTGCCAATAGGCTAATGCTTCGTTTGTACACCTGGCTGAGTCAAGCCCAAGGCTGAAAAAATTCTCTAGTGAACATGAGGCAAAGCACCGAAACAAGAGAGGACTTGAATATCTAGTCACCTCTTAGCTATTGTCTTAGGTGTTCCTTGGCAAAGCCCAAAGGAAATCGTGACAGAGCAAACCAGGTTGCAGAATACATTTCAATGTATGTGCTTGTTAAAATAAGATATGTCTATAAGTTGGAGTTAAATAAGTGTATAACTTTGAGACTTGCAATGTTTTGTTATCCACATAAAACTATCTACATTTAAAACTTAATGCATGTGTTCCAGGCCCTATTTCTAACATCCACATACAGTATATAATAAAGTGCTTTTAGATCTTACGATCACCAATAAAATACAGGTGGCTGGCAGACACTTTGGTGTGTGAGAACCAGTAGGTCTAATCAATGGTATAAGCTTCTTAATCTGTGAAAGACACCCACACACGGGCAGCCCCATTCCGTTTCCACTGCACTACAAAATCCTATACTCCCAGGCAGGAATGTAAGGAATGCAAGCTCTGTAATGGAAATCTGCTAGACATTTCAAACAGATTAAGGTGAAACGACACAACGTGGAGAAAAGAGGGAGCACTCTAATATAAACACAAAGCAAGAATGAAGTAATTTGTGAGCAAGCCAATTTCTAGGGACAACCATTCCCACAATGTACTTAATAAGTAATTTACTTAAAATATAATACATCTCTGTATTCTTGGAGTAAAAATTTGACTGATGCATCTCTCTATTTCTCTCTCTCTCTCTCTCTCTCTCACTTACTTACACACACACACACACACACACACACGCGTGCTCTCTCGCTATCTCTGTCTCACACATGAAAAAAAGATTTACAGATAAATTGGATTTAATAAAAATAAAATGAGGGCGGCATGGCGGCTTAGTAGTTAGCACTTCCAAGATGAGAAAACCATTACTGAAACAATTGGCATGAACAGTAATCCCTTATACGTCATAGGGAATTATGCTCCAAAGACCCCTGTGATGTAGCAGCATTATAACAATCTCATTATTTATTTATTTTTAAGGCTTCATAAACCCTTCCCAGTTGTATAAACACTTCATATGCTATTAAAACAGTTTCTATCACATATTTGGCATCTCAGCAACATGAATACAGCTGTCAGAATGTAGCACATGATTTTGCTTTTTTAACACCGCATTTTGTTTTATTAAAAAAAAAATTTGTCATGTCATGTCTGCAAGTTTCTGTAAAGTTTGTTTGTTGTAATTAAGCTCAGAGGAAGCTGATAAACTTCTATGTGCACGCTTAGATTTTCAATATGCTAATTAAAAAGCTCTTACCTTCCACCAACTGCAAAATCCGATATGGCATAATAATATGACTTGAGAACCTTGGGGTCATTGAATACTTCATCTCCAAATGTGTTCAACCTGTTCAGAGTCACTCTAATGTCAGTGGCAGTCACCCAATCCTGAAAAAGTAGCAAGAACAAAAACCTTTATTAGAGGGTAAAAGAGGTCAAGCAGAATTTGTAAAACTACTCTATTAATGGTACATTCATGACAAATTCTGCATGATTTCTACTTATGAAAGCACCAGAAAACACGGAAAGCACTGGTCAACAGACATTTTGCTCCTTGAACAACTCAAGATAATCTTGTGTATTTTGTGAGAACAAAATTTTTCAAAGGTTTTTTTTTTGTCAACGATATATATTTCTTGTAGTGGCAAAGCCTAGCCTTACATTTCTTGCTCTTAGATGCTGCTTAACTTCTATATATAAAATTTATTTGACACCTTTGGACTACAATGTCTGGTCATTGTTGAAACATCCACAATACACATCACATTTGTGAAGAGCATACACTTAAATCCTCAAAGATGTACCATGACAATTTTTTACAAATATTTTAAACTGTACTTCAGGTGCAAGATTGGTATTTCAGAAAAAGCCCAGATTCCTCACATCTATAAAGCAAAGTGTGCTGTTGATCTTAGAGCTGGGCTAAAAAGTTCAAAAGTCAATTCAGTTCACTCTTCCAATGTTATTAGATTAGATTAGATCCTTATGGTCCCTTCAAGAGGATTCCCTTAGGCAAATTAAAATAACAGTAGCAAAAACAAATATATAAATAAAGAAGATTATTGCACATATGATATTGTCTGTTTGTTTTGGTGGTCAGGCTACTGCCCCATTCCATCTGCTGTTGTCCTGTTATCCCTCCCCCCACAGAGAGTTTGTACAGTTTGATGGCACCAGGGACATCATGAGTTTTTAAGTCTGTTGGTCCTGCATTTACGAAGAAGCAGTCGGTCTCCTCTGGTTGGGGATGATGGTGTGACTGGCATCATCCATAATGTCTAATAGTTTGTCCATAGTCTGTATCCTCTTCTCTGCCACAGTCATCTGAGAGTCCAGCTTCATTCCAAACATAGAACCAGCTCACCTGATAAACTTGTCCATCGGTGATATGTTGGATATGTTGCCCCACACAGATATGGTGGAAAGTATCATGTGACCAACTGTTACATTACATTAGGTCATGTAGCAGGAGCTTTTATCCAAAGCAACTTACAAGTATGCCAACTTGATGGTTGTGGTCAGAACACAGGGTCGGCCACAAAGGACTAAATGTCCCTGGAATTTGAACCCACAACCTTTATAGTAATAGCCCAACACTATAACCCCTGAGCTAGTAACATTTTACTATTACTTCTTACTGATGTGTCCAGACAAGGCTTTTAAATTGTCCAAACTTGAAGGATACAGACTTTGTCACAGAGAAATATACACACCAAACCAACATTTAATTTACCAATTAATATAATTAGAAATGTGTTTAATAATCAACAATTAATCAATAAAAATAGCTGCAGTTCCAATTAATTCTGCATATTGTTATATTTGCCAATTCTAAATATAGCTTCTAACTCAATTACTTCTGTTTTATTCAGAATTAAAATAAACATGCCCAAAACTAGAAATAAACAAAGTTGAAATAAAGCTTTTCTTTAAAATAATATCTTGTGTTACACAAAAATGCTTAAAATGCTTTGTGTTACACAGTTGAAATAAAGCAGATCCACAATCTTTTTTAAAACACAGCAAAAAATGTTTTGCAATGATGAACTGTGACTCATCAACATCCGTAATTCAGCTGTTAAAGCAAAACACAGACTGTCCAACCCAAACATGAGTCAAATAAAAATGACATACTCATCTTTGCTAATAAAACAATTTGATATAAAACAGGTGGCGAAAGGAATGCATAGACTATATAATTGTTTTATAATAGCCAAAACCACCAGTTAGGGCAGCAGGTGGTCTTTTGTTAAAATGGCTTAATTCCAGCAATGAACCTAATTTACTTGGCTTATATGGAGACTGACCGCCAGCCAAATGCACAGAAATATCTGGTTTAATTACATGAAGTCATTAAAAGGCAGAGAATAATGTGTTACGTGTATGTAAAGGATATCATACATAATACAGAAATTAATGGGAAATTCATAAAATACGTACTTTACAAAGTAAGGCATATCTGTGTGCACAGCTGACACAAAGCTGCCGAAATCCCTTAAGCCATTCTTAGCAGACAGCTGTAGTTTGGTTCATGTTCCTTCTCGCATACTTTTTAGTTACTAGAAAGCTTTGACACACATTTAACTAGATGCTTAAATTAATAAAACCTATGTTATGTCAAAGACATCTGTATACTTGGTTTCAACCCAAATTCAAATACACAATCCCCTACATGTTGTAGCATTCAATTCTCAAAATATTTCTGATCATTTAAAACATATACAGATATATGGACATGGTTTTAATTTAATTACCATTATTATGGTATAATAAATGCCATTACCTACATAAGCAGGTACTTAGAACAAATATTATTTGAAGTTATGTTTGTATATAATAATAAAGCTTATGAAACATAGCATACTCAAATAAGATTTTAAGCCTATCTCAAATGCTCAGCCTGTTTTTGTCATAAGGAAAAATATATAAACTTGACGTAAAATGAGAACATCAATAATTAATTTCACCAATAAAACATACCTTAAATGCCTAAAGAGTAAACCTGATTAAAAATTTGTTAGGCCACCCTTGCCATGTTAATACAAAAAACACAACATGATTGGGGTATGAAATACTGTAAAACTGAAGCTGGGTTTTCAGCATTCTTACATATCTGCAGTGTTGTTCTCCCAATACTGTCTGATGTCCATTGTGCAGCATTGAATCATTTAGTGTTGATGTTGCGTGACAGACATGTTTATTGAACATTTGTAAAAATACTAAACAAATCACATCCGGTATTGGTTTGATACGAGATGCATCAATCAATTGTCAAATAAAGTACAATCAAAAATTTTATACTCTTCCTCATGCCACCCTATCGCTCTCGAAAGTAAGTAATGTGTGTGAAGTATAAGTAATATTGGAAGATCATGATTAGGTACATCTTTGGAGTAGGCAAAGGTGTGACGTTGAATGCATGCATACATCGGAGCAGATCGTACATCGGAGCAGATGGCAAAAATAGACAGGCTAACAAAGAGAGCAGTATAAATGTATTAATTGATGCTCTTCCAGCAACTACAATGCATTCAATATTTAGCTGTATAACAAATGCAACAATTTGAACCAATTAATATTTACAAAACCCAAAAAAAGAAAAAAAAAATCTATACATTTAATCCATCTATTCCGGTCTATCCATCTATCAATCCAATCTATCTAAATCTGTGGCCATGGAATTACGTATATTGGAATAACCATCTCCAGACTTTTACATACATGAGATTTTTTTCAAACCGGTGTAATAAATTTCAAAGAATGTCATGTATGAATACCATGTAAAACTATAAAGTAATTATGTGCATATTTGTGTGTATATATAAAAAATTATAAATAGCCTGTATAAGTAAATGTACACAACGCAGAAAAGAAAATCACTGAACAATAAGACTTGAATGTTTGACGTGAATGCAGTCACAAGCTGTTTACAAAAGTCATAACAGTTTTACAAAACACTTTAACGGGCAACAAAACAACTAACAATGTACTGGGGAAAAATACATTTCTAGAATTGGTAATAAAATAAATGGTAAATTTATAGCCACATTAAAAAAAATTAAATAAAATAAAATAAAAACCTTCCAGACACTTCGTCATGCTGCATTTGTAGGCCCGATTAACAGACTCCACATGTTGCATTGGTCCATCTGCCATGAAAAAGATCCACAAATAATCAGCAGATTTATGAAGAGTTCCAGCTGTAACTGTGTACTGCCAAGTTTAATCAGGGCAGGACTGGGAAACCTGGAGGTGTCATCTAGCAATATGCTGCAATCCCTGGCAGCGGTCAGTAAGTTCCTTTCTTCCACCTGGGCATCAGGAATCTCTTCACACCCACACATGTACACTCCCTTTGGAAATGTCATTTATCTCAGTGTATATAGTTCTTTTACACTCCCTTACCACTTCCTGTCCTCCCAGTTTCTTCTCATTTAAAAAAATCCTGACTGTAGATGTCTTTCTGCTTCTGTCATTACTATGTTAGGACATCTATGTTTATAAACAGACTAAGCTATATGGCTTTTATACAGTATAAATCTTTAGCAGTAGAAGTTGTTTAAGCCCTTATAAATTTTTGACTTCTTAATAAATACTTATTGGCATTTTTTGGGTGACGGATCATTTTCAACATCACAGTGACATTGACGTGGTGGGGGTGTGTTAGTGGTTGTTGCTCTGATTTAGGTAAGAATAATCCATTAACTTAAAACATAGCAAAGCAGCACCCTGTAGTAAACATCCTGGGAACATCGATGACGAATTGCATAATGTCTAACACAGACAGACCAGCAACAAGTCAGCTATTGTCTCGCATTTTACTACAAGGTGGGGCACTAAGGAAGATGTGTTTAACAGTGTGTTCACTGAGTGGAAAGCTCCAAGCAGCACTTGAGCACAAACACAATAATACACTACAATGCAGTGCTAAGAATTATCCATCACCCAATGTACTCTGTGGTCATCCTGTGGGGGTCCTGAGCATGAAAGAAACAAAAAGCCAGCAGAAGACAAAAAAAATGTAAAAAGACAATGACTGTAGAAACAAGGAACTTTACCTAATGGAGTGGCAGGTGACTATTTCCTTCACTAAAGGCCCATGTTAATGCTACATACAAAACTTATTCAATCAATATTCAAATCATAAAACTGGCAGTTCTGGTCCTTAAATCTGATTGGCTGGGCCGTTTGTCCTGCCGTGATATTACTGACAAAACTGCACATCTGTGCACATTTATATCAATGTTTGAAATACAATACATAATTTTAAATCATAAAATACAGATTAATATTAACAGCCAGTCGATTCCCCATGAGCACGAAGATTGTGTGATTGAAGATGTTGTGGCTGTTTTATATAAACTGTGTTCTGTAATTTGCCTACTAGATGGCAGATTTTTATTGTTTAGTGAAACCAGAATCCTGTTACTCAGCGATCAGTGTAAACTTTAATAATTTAGTGTAAACTTTGCAAGATCAGTCTGTAAATACAAAAACTCTACCCAGCAATCTTGTATTACAAATTTATTTCTAAGTTACAAAAAAAGTAAGACGAGTAAGACAAAAAAAGAATGTCTCAAACTTATGCATTTGATTAATAAAACTGCAAATGCCATGTTTACCTTGAAAAAAATTAACCAAAATATATTTATTTATTTTAATATCATCTAATGTATGTAAATGTATGTGTTTAATTTGACAGCCTCGCTTAGTTTGTGAAGTTTGTAAATGTAAGAGTGTGTGTGTGTTTACTTGAGTTTATATTGAGTACTGTAGAATCGAAATTAATGTAATGGCTTATGTCAATATACTATTTTTTATAATTAAGAGTGATTATAACATATTAATGTTGTTAAGTTATTGTTATTATTAAGTATAGCAAAACAATTCAGTGAATTACTAATTAAGTTTTATTTTTGGCGCCCCCTCACGAGCGTACTGCATATTGCATTACATATCCACTCGGCCACCTTAAAACACGCTCCCATTGTAGTTCGCTAGCATGTTAGTTCATGCTAGCGGGAAGCATGGAGCAGGGGGAGAGCGGGATTCGACCCCCCATCATCGTCAAAAGCCGATGTTTGGCTTTTAAAGCCAGGAAGAGAGAGCTCGATATGAGCTGTTTGCTGAACTGTTTGCAATGAGTGGCACATGAAATCAAGGTACTTTGGGCACGAGCCCATTTGGCGTGACATCACCCTGAGATAAAAGAAATATTTAATATTAAGTTTTGAAAATGTAGCAAATGTTGGTGCATTACTGTTAAAAAGACTGAAGTATGGATTTTATTTTTAAGGTTAAGGTTTAAAGATTTGCAAAATATAAATGCACTTTGATTGTAAAGTCTGTATTTTAGTTTCGAATAAAGGCTAATGCACTATGATAAACTTTTTTATTACTCATTCATTCATTATCTTCTTCATCCTATATACAGTGCATCCGTAAAGTATTCACAGCGCTTCACTTTTTCCACATTTTTTACATTACAGCCTTATTCCAAATTGTATTACATTAATCTCTTTCCTTAAAATTCTACACAAAATACCCCATTATGACCATGTGAAAAAAGTTTACTTGAGAGTTTTGAAAATTTTTTAAAAATAAAAAACTAAGAAATCACATTTACATAAGTATTCACAGCCTTTGCCATGAAGCTCAAAATTGAGCTCAGGTGCATCCTGTTTCCACTGATCATCCTTGACATGTTTCTACAGCTTAAATGGAGTCCACCTGTGGTAAATACAGTTGATTGGACATGATTTGGAAAGGCACACACCTGACTATATAAGGTCCCACAGTTGATTGCATGTCAGAGGGCAAACACGAAGCATGAAGTCAAAGGAATTGTCTACAGACCTCTAAAGAGGCACAAATCTGGGGAAGGATACTGAAAAATTTCTGCTGCTTTGAAGGTCCCAATAAGCACAGTGGCCTCCATCATTCTTAAATTGAAGAAGTTTGGAACCACCAGGACTCTTCCTAGAGCTGACCAGCCGTCTAAATTGAGCGATCGGGGGAGAAGGGGCTTGGTCAGGGAGGTGACCAAGAACCAGATGATTACTCTGTCAGAGCTCCAACGTTCCTCTGTGGAGAGAGGAGAACCTTGCAGAGGGACAACCATCTGCAATCCACCAATCAGGCCTGTATGGCAGAGTGGCCAGGCAAAAGCCACTGCTTAGTAAACGGCACAAGGCAGCCCGTTTGGAATTTGCCAAAAGGCACCTCAAGGACTCTCAGACCATGAGAAACAAAATTCTCTGGTCTGATGAGACAAAGATTGAACTATTAGGTGTGAATGTCATGTTTGGAGGAAACCAGGCACTGCTCATCACGAGGCCCATACCATCCCTACAGTCAAGCATGGTTGTGGCAGCATCATGCTATGAGCATGTTTTTCAGCAGCAGGAACTGGCAGACTAGTCAGGATAGAGAGAGAAAGATGAATGCAGCATGTACAGAGACATCATGGATGAAAACTTGCTCCAGAGCGCTCTTGACCTCAGGATGGGGCGACGGTTCATTTTTCAGCAGGACAACGACCCGAAGCACACAGCCAAGATCTCAAAGGAGTGGCATCAGGACCACTCTGTGAATGTTCTTGAGTGACCCAGCAAGAGCCCAGATTTGAATCCGATTAAACATCTCTGGAGAGATCTGAAAATGGCTGTGCACAGACGTCTCCCATCCAACCTGATGGAGCTTCAAAGGTACTGCAAAGAAGAATGGGCAAAACTGCCTAAAGATAGGTGTGCTAAGCTTGTGGCATCATATTCAAAATGATTTGAGGCTGTAGTTGCTGCGAAAGGTGGTTCTACAAAGTATTAAGCAAACGCTGTGAATACTTATGTAAACATGATTTCTTTGTTTTTTAATTTTAATAAATTTTCAAAATTCAAGAAAACTTTTCACATGGTCATAATGGGGTATTTTGTGTAGAATTTTGAGAAAAGAGATTAATTTAGTACAATTTGAAATAAGGCTGTAACATAACAAAATGTGGAAAAAGTGAAGCGCTGTGAATACTTTCCGGATGCACTGTATATTGGGGCCGCGGGGGGGAGTTCCCCATGCCCATCCAGGGGAGAATGTTTCGGGCGCTGGGCAGATACACCCAGGACAGGGCGCCAATATGTCGCTGGGCACACATTCACTCACACAGACACACTCTATATGGGGCAATTTGGACAACTCAATTGACTTGATCCATGTTTTTGAACTGTGGGAGGAAACCAGAGAACCCGGAGAAAACCCACGCAGACACGGGAAGAACATGAAACTCCACCCAGATGGGGATTCGAACCGGGAATGGATGTTTTTATGTAAGAAAAAGCCAGGCAGCTAAGCGAACCTAATACTGCTCATTTTAAATTAGCGCAATCCTATTTTTGTATAAATCTAAAATGATACAAAAAGATTTGATACAGGAAGGAACCCGAAATTGTTTTAAATAAATGTTCTATTTGTTTACATTGTCGTTTCATCTTGTCAATCACATAATTTAAACAAAATTTAGACCATTTGAACTGAAAAACTGAATCGAAAATCGAAATTGAATCGCCAGACATTGAGAGATTTGCACCCCTACACAAGTACAATAAGTGGAATGTATAAATCTGACCTACATGTAATACGTTTTGACTTTTGAGGACAAGGAGGCAAAAACAAGTGACACATGAGCAAGTTTACTACAGGCCAAATGTTACACATTCTGATGGGTACTACTGACTACCTGTGGAAAAAACAGAAGCTTGCATGTGCTAGTATTCCTTATAATAATATTCGGATAAAAAAAAATCAGTTCCGTTTCAGGAACCACTTTTAAGAGGCACCAGTTCAATACAGAGAGAAGAAAAACAAAACAAAACCAATCTTAAACACAAAAGTAAATTGATGACTCACCTGCAGCACAGGACTGTTGTCAAAGTTATAAGCACTGGGGCGGCCCTCTAAAGTGGAGAATGCAACATTTCCTCCTGTGAGTGGCGAGATGTCACTGAACTCATCAGTGCAAAGTGCCTGCTGCTCATCTTCTCCGGTGCGAATGTAACCGCGGTTCACCTTGCTGTAGGTCTTTTCACATGAGCCACTGTAGTACTGATATGGAATCCATGGGCCATCTTCACGTGTACGCTTGTAGATGACAAAGCTCTCCGGGCGGCTGGTGTGGAACTTCAGGCGCAAGTATGTGATTTCAAAGGCCTTACCTGGAAAATGGCAAGAAATTGTATTTACTTAGAAAAATGTGAAACAGAAGGTTGATTGAGTTTCTAAACAGGATACATTTAAAGATATATATCTGATTCAATTTATCAATAATTGTCATTTAGAAAAGGATTGTTGTTGGCCACAAATTCGAAATGATTATCAAAACAATGAACATGCAGTTTTGTTGTTATTATTATAATCCTCAATAACTGGGAATTATGAGTGCATTTTTAAATCAGTGTTCTAAAACAGTCCAAAAACATGGATTCAAAGTAAATTAAATGCTGTAATATTAATGCACTAATTGCCCCATATAGTGGGTGTGTGTCCATCCGTGTGAGTGGGTGAGCCTAAAACACCCCCCCCCCCAACACCCGCAACCCTAGTAGAGGATTAAGTGCAAGATAATGAATGAATAAATGAATGACACTTTGTTCACACTATGAATAGGTTTACTACAACAAGCCCTCTTTCAAAAGCATCATTAATTAGTCACCAAGATGAGCCTTAATGCCCTTTTCAGTTAAGGTGGGTTCTTGGTCAAAGGAAGTATGGGGTTCCACCTCATTCCAAACAAAAAGTGTTTTGGTTTAATACCGGCAAATGCCATCCAGTTTCAGAAGGACGACAGTCTTGTTCTTGGCCCTAATATTTACAAATAGGATATTGTGCATGTCCATTGCTATATTAAACCTGTAATTTGCATACAATAAACAATTAATTTGTTTAAACATCCTGTACTTAAAGCCATAGGCGTATCTACATTCACAGTACATTTAGCAGACACTATTTTCCAATGCGGCTTACAAATAAGAACACCTCAAGTCAGTTATTGAAAAAACATCTACATTGTAGAACTTTCAAACCTGATCGTTATCCTATCCTACACCCCATCCCCTTTTATTTAATTTATTTTTATATTAAGTTTTTAATTTTGTATCTATATGGACATGCCTCTCTCGCCCCTTTGCAGCCATTTTGAAAAACACTTTTTCCACAAGTGGTGAACATTGAAGCCCCCATTTAGTCAAAAGGACATTAATGAGGTCATGCATAAGAATACTGGGTGAAAACACATGCTTTGCAACTGACGTTACAAATAGGCTTGAAGGTGTTTAATGGAATTGATGAAAGGGGTCTGCACATTCCACTGGATGTTCTCCACAACAAGCTCATCATTATAGAACATGTTTTGTTCTCAGTCATGCTAAAACAGTAGAAGTTCCAGACCACAAAAATGGAAGCATCCATTAATTTAAAACATTGACATTCAAGGACATTAATTAAATTCCATAATTAGAAGGCATATATAAATTAGGATTAATCAGACAATAAATACAGTGCCACATTATTTAAGCACATTTTGGTATACGTGACAGTCTAACTCTTAACACCATGTTTGGCAATAAACGCCCCTCACAATATTACATCATAGCTGGAGGGAAAAATTACATTTCCTACTCAAGTGAAAGCACTTATCCAAATATAACAATGTAAATAGTTTCAAGTTAATAGTTAGTAGTTTTTTGTTGTTAAAATAACATACTTAAAATATTAAAAGACAAATTTGCTTAAAATTTCCTTTTGGCATCTAACTTTAAACAGCTTGCTGTATTAACTCAGCAGGGGACTAAGCATGTAGGCACACATTTACAAGCCAGAGCAAGCCAGGCATGTTTAAGAGGATGAACCTTGTCTACAGACAACGACCATAGAAGAAAAGGAGAAAGAAAGGGGGTGGAAAAAGCATATGGAGAGACGTCATTGTGTGAGGAAAATGACACAATCATTCAACAGGTCCACTAGGGGTGACAAGGTTAAAAATGTTTGTTCTAGCAAAGAATTTGCTCTTCAAACAAATTGGCCAAAACCAGAAGGGAGGCCCAATTATGTGTTGAGCAAATAGTTTGAGTTGTATGGTTATAAAGAGCAAACAAAAAAGTTATACCCCAGATAAAAGGAAGTTTGTCAAGGCTGAAATGGACTATTTTATCAGTGCAGGCTTTGAGTGAGTCCATTGTGATAGTTACTATGACGATGACCTTGCTGACTTTAGTGCCAAAGACAATGTTCAACTAAATGGATATATTACAGCATGAACCATTTGATTAAGTTTTAGGCCATAAATGATTTTTAAAAATAAATTAATAAATGAACGAACCAACAAGTTCCCTGATTAAAGACATGATAAGACATTACAATAGAAAACCTACAAACCTAAAAAATTATATTATGTTGTTTCCAATGGAAAGCACTTATCCGAATATAACTAATCACAAAAGAATCTAGATGAAAAAGCTTTTCATGTTTTTTCAGGACATCATGTATTTCTTCCCACCAACTATGATGTAATATTGGGGGGGGGTTCCTGAACTATTTTATGTTTACCCATTATTCACTCAAACACTTTAAATAAATACAACTGAATTAAACTTGTAGTTTAAAATCTACAATCCTACAATCTATAATGAATTAACTATTTCCATTATAATGTCTCTTTAGATCATATCTTTAAATATTGCATAGGGCATAGTATTTAAAAAATTATATTTTAGGAAAATAATTGGTAATATTTCATTAACAATTTGAATTATTATTATACTTCTTATAAACCTTTGCATAGTTGCAGAACAAATATGACTACAAACTGACTATTGAAAGTAAAAGACAAAGCCCTACATCTGCAAGTAATGAAAAATTACTGGACAAAAATCCAATCCTGGTCAGTAATCACCATGTAAAAACCATGTCTTGCCCAATAAAATTTATCTTAATGATATAGTTACTGTAGTCTGCAGTGAAATTGATGAGTTTTGATTTAATTTTGGTTCTAAACACTGTGTATAAAACATTTCCCTTTTCCGACATCCTGAGCGCAGACTATGTAAAGATTCCCAATAGTTCATTATACAATCCATCCTGGGAAGATGTTTACAAAACATATTGTTTTACACTGCAGCTGCAAGGGAAGTGACATCAAGTCTTTCTTAAACATATTGAGTTTAAGGGAAGTCAGCTGCTGTGTTAGATTCCAGCTGTTCCATGCATGAAATGTACTCAAAAGTTTTTTTTTTTCCTTTGCCTTAGATTTAGACACTGCCAATAGAATGCATCAAAAAAAATCCTACTTGGGGGGGAAATTTTGCCCATTCATTCAGAAGAGCATTTGTGAGTTAACACAGTTTAAAACAGATTTATCTTTTTGTGTGCACTATGTAATAATATGCTGCTCTGCTAGATTCCATCTGGTCCATGCATGAAATGTACTCATGTGACACTTCAAGATAGATGCATACTACTGTCAGCCATTTTTACAGCTCAGGTTTTCTTTAACGGTTTGATAAACTGGGTAAAATTTTTGAAGTAAAAGTATTGAACAAACAACTTCAACCACTAACCTAGTAAAAACAAAAAGGTGTAAACCACCACAAATAAGTAAATAAGTAAGTATATGAACATGACTAACAATATAGTAACAAACATATCTAGAAATAAACATTTGTTTTGTATTATTCTACAGCCATAACATAAGCAGTATAGTATAACCGGTTTATGTAGGTCATGCATAATCTATTTGAAGAACCTAAACCCAAAGTGGGCACAGTGTGGGTTTGGTATTGATTAACTTTGCAATTGCCTATGCTCACATCAAAACACAATGAATGGTCAACATAATTAAAAAAAAGAAGTGGCAAAAAAAATGGCAAAACTGTACCTCTACATGAACGATTGATGCCAAAATGCTGAAGGACTGACCATTGACAGAAAATCTGAACACCAAACAGAATTATAAGTGGTAGACAAACCTGAGCCAGTATAAAACTTGAAAGAAGCATTAATGTATGACATCAGATAAGGCCTATTAAGGAATACAAGCATATAACCTGGTAAATAATCCCTTCTGCAAATTTTTATTCTTTATGCTATCTGACAAAGCAGGACACAAAATTCACCAGGGCAGTTCAAAAAGAAATTACACATACATCATATATTGATTCTGACAGTAAATGCCATTGTATTATGGCTATGTGAGCATTTCCACATGATAATACCACATTTGGTATTTAGCCAAAAGTCTTTCCTTCAATCTTTTTCTTTAAAAATTTAGACATTGGCAATAGGATGCACCAAAAAATTAGCCAAACTTTCTTGTGGGAAATTTTAATCTGTTTGAAACAGATTGATTTAAAAAATAATCATTTTCCTTAATTAGTGCACTATGTAATCTTATGCACCATATCAGTATTCAACAGATAATTACTAATAGTCTTGGATCTGGATTGTGGCCAAAAAATAAACTAATAAACTTGATTAGATTCAGGTAGTAAAAAAGTAATAGAAAAAAAAAAGAATTGTAAAAAAATAAGGAATTTGGTTAAGAACTTCCCATCACATTATAAAATTATGAAAGGATAGTTGTAAGCTGAAATTTAACTTTAAATAAAAAATGTTGCCATAAGTAATCTTAACGGCACAGCAAAAGTATCCATACCACATTCTTTGATATAGAGTGATTGATTTTTTTATATGAAAAAATGTTTTTTTTTTTTTTTTTTGCTTGGACACTGAAATTTAGACAAAAATCTACATGAATCAGTGCTTTATGCAACTAATGTAACCTGATTTTTTGTAGTTGTGATCTGTCTTAAACTGATGACGCACCTGTATTTAATACATTACATACTAAATAGCAACATCCAAGTTTAACATGGATTATAAAAACGGTTGTTCTGGGCCTTTAATCTGATTGGCTGAGCCGTTTTTTAAGCTGTACTACTGACAATAACACAAACCTCTGAATACTTCACATTTGTTTTAATGCGTGATATACAATATATTATTTTACCTGATGTTTTTTTTTTTGAAACTCATGTATTTTTGGCCACAAGACGGCAGAATTTGATTGCTTCAGAAATCAGGTTCAATTTCAAAAATGGACTTTATTACATAGTAATAATTTGGCGAAAGAGTTATTACTAGATTAGTAATAAGGCACATGACGCACAAGACTTGCAATACTCTACTACGTGTCATGGCTAAAACCCCTTTCCAGTTATTTATTCACACCCTTTGCCTTATTGCTTTATTAACTGCTACAGTTAAAGCTTAAGATTTTCAGGTACTGTAAAAATCTTTCAGGTTCTAATAATAGCACATGACAATTACAATTTAAAAATTTCTATATCTCCTTATTTCATGTGTATTTTACAGTGCATTACCACTGCAAGCTTACCGGTGCAAACATACACAATTCATTCCCAACAAAATTTGTAAAGTTTCTGGATCATAAGCCTAAATCATTTAATCGTTTAAACTCTAAATTATGTTTAAGTTTGAGACCAGAAAGGTACCTCAAAAGTAATGATAATCTGTTGCATTCTGATTACAATAAGTACTTCCAGATCCTTAGGATCTGTTCAAGGACTACGAATAAAATACAAAAAAAGCTATTTATATTTTGACAAAATACACTGTATATACAGAAATCATCATAGTAAATTATCATATCAATAATTAAAGTGTTTAACCATTAAGGCAGTGTGAAATAACAACAATAAAACACCAAGTGCATAAGGGACTAATCCACTTTCAAGACCATGAAAGTCAAGTGCAGAACAGACTGACTAGTTACTAGATGCATAATCAAACAATCACTATGACACAAGTTGTGTCAAAACTTTTTAATTATGAAAAGCAAATAAGAAGTGTAATGCAGCTTCTGTAATATCTTAGAAATCTTACTTTAATGGACATATAGTGGGGCCCATAACTGAAGCAAACGGAATCTCACAGTTTTTGACCACTGCTTGAGATAAACCATCTCATGGCTTTCAGGCAGCAGTCCATAATTTGTAAAAATATGCTAATAAATAATAGTTCACAAGAGGTTTCACATTGTGGGGTTTTTTTTAGTAAGAAACCACCAAAGTTTTAATCCAAAATGGGTTGAAATATTACACTTCTGAAGCATTCTTCAATGAAAAAAAAATGAAAAAATAAATTGCGGGTAGAATAGTTTTTACAACCTATTGGATAATGTTCAGTGATTATTTTTTAGTTTCTGGCCTTAACCAGGTCCATCAGAGTCACCAATTAAAAATAATTGCAGCACTGCAAGTTAAAGAGGCTTACAGCCTTCCACAATTCACAGGAAACCACCTTTTTGACTTCAGGAATTCCTTTAGTATTGATGTTCCCAAGCTTGACAAAAGGGTGGAGAGTTTGCTGTTGGGCATGCAATACATCCACGCCTTTCAAGTCAACTTCAAATCATGCTGAAGGCATTCAAAAAGAATGGCCTAAGCTAGAACTCAAGACAAAGACATGCCACGATCAATAAGCAAAATCGAACATACTGCTGAGTGCCTCTTACTAACCATACATTCTTTACACAATTGAAGCACATGCTACAAATAAATAATAACGACAAATGCTTAAATAATGAGGTGAAAAAAAACTATTAATCATTATTGTAAAAATAAATTGCACTCGAACAAAAAAACTTCTTATTTTCTATTATTTAAAAAAAAAAATGAAATGTAAACTTATTCATTGCTTTAGGGAAAGAGTGCAATTTGAACATGGCAGAGCACAAAAACAGGAAAAAACAATCCTGACCTCAGCTCCCTTTGTCTGAAGAATCTACTCGGGAGGCCCAAAACCAGGAAGGGTTCTACTCATCCATTGGACTACCACTCTTACTATCCCAACTAGTTAAAACCGCTACTTGAACACCACTGTAAGATCTGCATTGAATAACCTTGCTTAATAATATTTACACAACAGCTTTGCCAAATACTCAATAAAGGGTGAAAAACCTGTGATGTTCTGTACTAGCCAGAAAAGCACAATGAATGTAATTAAATTAGATGCAGATATTTCTGCCAAATCATTGGTTTGTGTCATACACTCCACACTCCTATTTTTTGGCAATTTGCCATAATGTGCTGTACTACAGAAAGTAAAGCATCTTATGGTAAGCGCCTCTTTATGCATTACTTTATCCTTAGAGGTATATACATACATGTAGACACAAAGAGACAGGTGAGAAAAAAAAAGCAATGAAGAGAGTGCACGGGTAAGTGTGCATGAGAGAGCGAGGGAGAGAGAAGTGAAGTTTGAGGGTGCTGTGACAATACAGAAGGACTATCCTGACCCAACACATCAAGTCAATTAAACTTCACTCCATGACCTCATCAAATTCTTTGCCCATAGAAAGAACAATCGTGGCTTTGACTTTAACATGTGGGCATGACCATTTTCTTCTCTTGTGCAAAAGTTTTCACCATCTGCCCATCTGCCTGCTGAAGGACAAACAGCACATCTGTTCAAGTTCTTACTCTTACAGATCCATAAAGCAGTACACAAGATCTTATAATGCTTCTTCAACCTTGAGGTTAGGGAATTATAGATATATTTATATGCAGATGGGGTTTTACCATTTTCCCTTTAATCTGATGGCGTGCATTATTGTAAATAAATCATGAAAAAGTGTGTTGGCACAATGCTTAGCCAATCAGTTTTAAGGACTGTAACTACTAATTTTATAAAACAGCACATTTACTCAATTACCATAATTTATTTGTAGTACACCCCATTATCCTCGCTATATCCAAAAATTCACAACTCACTTCTTTGATACCACACACTCAGATTTAAAAGGACAAAATCTGGTTTTCTATCAGTCTAGTGGCCTGTTAAGATGTTACTGCAAAGATCACTAAGTACATTCAGATTTTCATTTGAACCGAAGAACGGATGTTATTCTATTTTTCTTTTTTAAATTGACACCTGATCATTACATATTCCGTACATTGGTGTTAATGCCTAACTGTTATTAACTGTTAATGCCTCTTGGCTGCTCATGAAGGAGTCCGTCATTGAGCCTTGGTCCGCACAAGGATTGTTTTCCCCTTAAAAACCAACAGCAGCAGAGAGGTTTTTCATTTCACTGTTGCTTCGGTTTGCTCTTTGAGGGTTCAGGCCTAAAACAGTTTAAAGCTGTTTTAAGACAATGTACTATTATAAAAAGTGATATAAAAATAAATACAAATATTGACCATGTTTGTCAATAAGAATGATTCTTTTTAACATAGGGCAGAATACTTTAGATTCAAACAGGGCATTGAAACAAATACAAGGCTGACAAAACACTTCGATGGTGACTTCAGAACTCGCAGAATGCAAATCACACAAACCCTTAGCTTAATTTATAGCTTGCATGCACATTGCCCAAACCATTTCAGCTAAAACAAAAACTTTAGGACCCAGTATAGAGCACCAAGGTAAAACATCCTGCATTAAGACAACCACTTTTAGTTCCTGCTAAGATCTAATCAGCCACAATTTAGCCTTTCTTGATTTGTTTTGTTGGTGCAGTACATTCAGTAAATACAACGAACATGCTTTTATTTAAGGTTGCATATGTAAGCATATGTTTTCAAGCACTTTATTCGGGATACATATTCGGGGTACAAAACTTGACACACTTATTCCCGTGGCTGAGTAAAGGACTCAAAAAACTACTATTAATCATAGACAATCCACATCACCCTCTGAATTACACATTAATCAACAGACAGTGGAATGTATTCAGTGACAGACCGCTGTCTCGGTCCTGCTCCACAGGAAGTCCTTTTCACAGGCAGTCGATCTTTTTAACACTACACAAAGACAGGGGCGTTGAAGGTAATTAATTAGGGAACACCTATCTGTATGTATTAGTAATAATCTATATTAATAAAACATTTGCATAATGAAAACATAGTACCCTACATGGAGGTACAAACCTTCGCTCATATTTAAAAATTATCATATTATAAAACCAAAAGACTTTAGCACAGTGACTCAATATATAGGTAAATTTGTAAATGTCATTCTTCTACTTTTAACGACTCTTATTAAAATCCATTAAAATACTTTTTAGAGTTCTATTATTCACTTAACATAGTTTACTAGCAACAGACAAGCCCATGTAATCTTGGAACCTCCAGGACTGTCTGTGAATCACATTCCAATGTTCACCTTTCAAGATTAGCAAAGGGGAGGGGGGTTTAGTGCACATTACAGTGGGAGGGGGAAAAAAAATGGTAGGAATGTGGTCTATCACATCAACCTGATGACACTGCTAAATGGCCTCAGTGACAGAAATTTTAATGGTGGAATTAGGCAAACAAAATTACCTATATGCCCTTAGTCTTCTCATCTTTATACTTGTCAGGGGTTTACTTCAGTTACAATAGAAAACTGTGTAATTAAACATATAAGGGCCTTTAAAAAGGACTTAAGACACTATGGGAATAGCATGGTTTTAATTTGTGGTAATATATCACTGCAAAATACATTTTAAACTGTATGAATTAAAAAAGCAGAAAGTTCCAAATTGACACACTGAAGTGATGCTTTTTGCACCCACACCCTAATCTCCTGTCTTATCACACATGCAATTGCCAAAAGTCCCTGAATGTAATCTATTTAAATCAGGCTAAGGCTACTCGTGTTTTTTTTATTGACTTGCTCTGAGGTGAGACTTCAACACTGTTAATTAAAGAGTTTTGAACCCTGAGGACTGGGAAGGTCCACAGCCCCCTGAGGATAGATTTTTAAGGAGGTTGAAAAAAAGCAAGACCAAGATAATAGAAACTAGGGCTGCAACGAATCGATAAAATCGATAAAAATTGATTATGAAAAGTGACGACAACGAATTTCATTATCATAACCGCTTACATCAAATGCAGCACTTCAACAACGCTGGAAAAAAATAGCAGGTTGAACAGAACAAGGGAAAGGCGGAATTTGTAAAAGAAGTTCATAAATTGTACAAATGAAACATAGCCAACGCAGAAAAAAAAAGCTTCTGTTCAAATAATGAAAACTGCGGGAGCACATCACACTAATAAAGAATTTCTAACAGGCAAGCTCTGCGAAAATGAATTGACATGCACGGAACACCATGGTGATGATCCACCACCTGAAACTAAACATGTTGGAGTCACCAAAGAGGATGAAGGAGCTCGATAGCAGAGTAAATCACTACAATATCCTGAGTTTCTTTAGTTTTGAAGTGAATCAACGTAACGGTCACTCACACTATGAGAACCACAGGGCACGCTTTATGGTGTTTTTGGCTGTTAACTGGATAATAACAGTAATAGAGAAGGTGTGTTACTTTATATTTTCGTTTAATTATCTTAAGCAGTGTTTAAATGTGCTTTATAAATACATACAACTTGTACACAATGGTGGTAATTAATGATCAAGCCTCACGTTTTAATTTTCTGACAAAATATGAATGGAGACACTGCACTCTATGGGCGTGATGAGATCAGGTAACATATTACAGCTACACAAATTTGTGTAATTTAGTATTTTTTCACATTATGCTACATATAGTGCCAGTGTGTTTGAGATTTGTGTTTAATTGCTCTTGGGGCTACTTGGATGCCTTAAACTCATACTGTAAATAATATGCTTAATAAATCTACATTGTAGCTGGTTTTTCTTCATAATTACTGATTTGTGATGTTCTCATTTGTAAGTCGCTTTAAATAAAAGCATCTTCTAAATGACTAAGTGTAAATATAAAGACATGGAATTTTTATTTATCCCATTCATCGGATTATCAAAATCATTAGTTGCAGTCCTAATACAAACAAAAGTAATGATTAAATTAAATGGGTGGAGGGCGCGGTAGCTCAGTGGAAAGGGCATTGGGCTATCAATCTGAAGGTTGGCGGTTCAAATCCCAGGTCCACTGCAATTACCAATGTGGGTCCTTGAGCAAGGCCCTTAACCCTCATTGCTCCAGGGATGTTGTGATTAACCCTGTGTTCATCTTGTAAGTCGCTTTGGAATGATGCTAAATGACCAAATGTAAATGTAAATACTCTTTACTAAGTAAACAACCCAACAAAGCAATATGAAAAAAGTAATAATGCCAAGAAGGGAAAAAAGGCTTGAGAGCTAATAAATTAATCATATTAATAAATATAATTTGCAAAGATAATTTAATAACTCTAAATTCAAACATATTCTAAAGTAAAATACAATAAAAGTCCATGTGCCATGTTGGCCTACATGGCCCATTATGAAGCAGTTGGTCTTTCTATAGGTGTAAAGTTTAGGGTAAACACTACAGTGTAAAAGGCCACCCATACAGCACAGCAGAACAAAGGACAACAGGAGAACAAACAGAACAACTGATTGCTTCCTTCTGTGAAAGGCTAACTGCATTATTCATCAGAGATTATGTGGTTGATGAGGTTTCAACCTTTTTTCTGCTGCAACACATTGAAAAAAGGTTGTTTTTGTATTGTACTTTTGAAAATTAAATAATGCACAATTTAGTCACTGAACTAAGTAGATAGACTCATTTTACACTGACACTAAACAATTTTTAAAAGCAGGTCAAAATATATTTGCTTAAAAGCAGTAAAGCATGCTACAACACACACACACACACTCTCTCTCATGCTCACACTGTATGAACCACATCAGAGACAAATCACAGACAAGCCTTTGTGGTAGACTAGTCATAACAATAGGCTTCTCTGCTCAGTGCTTCACCACACATGCTGGTAGCCTGTTGGGTTTTCAACAGCTCAAGGACCCTGATGTTGGCGAGTCTGGCCTCGTCCTGTCTGTGCTTTGAGTGGGTGACAAGATCATGTGCTACATTTGATCTAAGGATTCACTCTGCTCTGTAAAATGCAATTAAAAGAACTAGATCTAGTAAGGGTGTGTGTGCTTGTGACAGCATTTATCTCGGTTTTCCTGTGCATTTCCTTGTCTGTTGCTTTCAGACATTTAGCTAAGAACTAGGGCGTGGTAGCTCAGTGGTAGCTCAGCTCAGTAGGGCGTGGTAGCTCAGCATTGGGCTATCAATCTGAAGGTTGGGGGTTCAAATTCCAGGTCCACTGAAGTTACAAATGTGGGTCCTTGAGCAAGGCCCTATATCCTCATTGCTCCGGGGATGTTGTGATTAACCCTGTGCTCACCTGTAAGTCGCTTTTGATAAAGTTTTTACATTTGCTAAATAACCAAATGTAATGTAAATGTAATGTAAGAACAATCTACAAATAGGCATTAAGAACAGAACATACAAAATGAATTTTACATTTAGTCATTTAGCAGATGCTTTTATCAAAAGTGACTTACAAATAAGAACATTACAAGTCAGAAGTTATGGAGAAAACCAACTATATTGTAAATTCATCAAACCTGATTGTTGTTTGATGCTGCCCCCCCCCCCCTTTTTTTTGACAACAGGTATTTGTTAAAGAGATGCGTCTTCAGTAGTTTCTTAAAACTGCTTAGTGATTCTGCCTTGCGGACAGAGTTGGGAAGATCGTTCCACTATTTTGCAGTGGTGAACGCCACGGAGTGAGAATTAGCTCCTCGGTGAGGTGGAATCGCCAGGCGGCAATCATCACTGGAGCGAAGTGAACGTGTCGGAGTGTATTTTGAAAAGATAGAGTGAAGGTAGGAGGGGGAAGATCCAGAAATGGTTCTGTCGGCCAGAGTCAGTGACTTGTACTGAATGCGAGCAGCTACAGGAAGCCAATGGAGGGAAACGAGTAATGGAGTGACATGAGTTTGCTTGGGCTGGTGAAACACAAGTCGGGCTGCAGAGTTTTGAATTAGGTGAAGGGGTCTGATTGTGGAAGCTGGGATACCGGCAAGTAGCGCATTACAATAATCAAGCCGGGATAGAACTAGGGCTTGAACAAACAGTTGGGTAGCATGTTAAGTCAAGAACAGTCTGATCTTCCTTATGTTGTAAAGAAGGAATCTGCAGAAACGGGCAGTTTTGATAACATGATCAGAGAGTTTAAGGTGGGAGTCTATTGTGCAACCAAGGTTCTGGACCGAATCGGTTAGGGAGATTGTGGAGCCGTCAATTTGGATGGTCAGGTCGTGATGGATTGAGGGTTTAGCTGGGATAATGAGAAGCTCTGTTTTTTCTAAATTTAATTTGAGATGACGGGCCTTCATCCAAACAGATATGTCGGTGAGGCAGGCAGATATCCGATTTGAGATGGTGGTGCCTTCAGGGGCAAAAGCCAGATGAAGCTGAGTGTCATCAGCATAGCAGTGGTAAGAGAAACCATGCGCCTGGATGACTGTGCGCAGTGATGTCATGTATAATGAGAAGAGGAGAGGACCAAGTACAGAGCCCTGAGGCACACCAGTGCATACTTGGTGAGAGTTAGAGATCTCCCCTTTCCATGACACTTTGAAGGTCCTTCTTGTGAGATGGGATCGAAACCATTCAAGTGTCATATCAGAAAAGCTTAATTCAGATAGAGTGGACAGCAGAATCTGATGATTTACTGCATCAAAAGCTGCAGAAAGGTCTAGCAGAATGAGGACAGAAGATTGAGATTTGGTTTTGGCAGATTTAAGTGAGTCATTTACAGAAAGCAATGCTGTCTCCGTGGGGTGACCACATATAAAACCGGACTGATTGGGATCAAGGAGATTATTCTGTTTAAGAAATTTGGAGACCTGTGTGGATACCACCAATTCAAGTGTTTTAGACAGGAAAGGTAAAAGAGAAACAGGTCTGTAGCTCTCGACCAAATTTGGGTTGAGCGTAGCTTTTTTGAGTAGGGGTTTGACTATGGCCTGTTTGAAACAATTTGGAAAAGTACCAGACATGAGAGAGGAGTTAATAATGTGTGAGTGCTGGTGTAATGGAGAAGGCGATGGATTGAAGAAGGAGAGATGGGATAGAATCAAGCGGGCAAGTAGTTGGGTTACTGGCAAGAAGAATTTTGCAGATGTCAGATTCTGCGACAGGGGAGAAGGAGGAGAGGGTTGGATGAATATCCAAATTGATTGATGTATAAACATGGTATCAAAGAATCAACCAGTCATTTTCATATCAGGAATCTTATAAATAGTAGTATTTGTATTATGAGTTTTTCATGATTTGTTTAATGGCAGTTCATTTTAAATGTCGGTTATCAGTTTTGTGCTTTTAGAAATTTTATTGGGGAAATTAAATTGCTTTGGTTTTGTTCAAAATGTTCACCACCGAGGCTGGTATTGCAAATCATTGTCGTGCCATGATATATTTTGTGCATTTTGATAATATATGCTCAATAGTTATTTTTGTAATACACGTCACATATTGGTCGCTGTTCTCCCTTGTGTGTTAGGTAAGTACGTATATCCAATGCCGCATCTTGTGCATGTTGCCTGTTTGCATGTCCTTCCACTCAATGGTTTTGATCACACTTGAATGTTGGAATTTATCATCCAGAGCAGGGGTGCTCTATACGTCGATCGCGATCGGCAGTGGTGTCAGGTAGATTGCGATGGAGGTTTGAGGGAACAGCATTTGTGTTCCCAAAGAGTGTGTCCAGTTTTTATCCCAATCTGGGTGGAGTGGATGTTCTCCCCGTGTTCATGTGGCTTTCCTCCAGGTTCTACGGTGTCCTCCCACAGTCCAAAAACATGGATCAAGGTCAATTGAATTCTCCTAACTGACCCATATAGAGTGTGTCTGTGTGAGTGAGTGTTGCCCAGTGATAGATTGGCACCCTGTCCTGGGTGTACCTGCCCAGCGCCCGAGATGTTCTCCCCTGGATGGGCATGGGGACCATAATAGACCGTAATAGAGGATAAAGCGAAAGATGGATGGATGGATGTTCTGATTGGGGAAATGTGGGTTACAGAGATTGTCTTACATTTGTGCTGTATACTCTGTGTTTGGTGGTTTGGGTGTACTAAAATCAGGTTTTCTCCGTGCTATTTGCTGGAATTCGACAAT
Source organism: Corydoras maculifer (assembly GCA_019802435.1). Classification (NCBI taxonomy): domain Eukaryota; kingdom Metazoa; phylum Chordata; class Actinopteri; order Siluriformes; family Callichthyidae; genus Corydoras; species Corydoras maculifer. The sequence goes on from JAFMOD010000239.1 coordinate 1,153,368, forward strand.
ACTACAGATTCGACAATACTAACATGATGTGTGTAAACAGGTTTCAATATAAAAGCCTAAAAAAAAAAAAGAGATTAACCCCGGTAGATCTCCATGACCTGTCCAATGGAAAAGTAGATCTCGGGCTAGAAAAGTGTGGGCACCCCTGATCTAGAGGACATTTAATTTTATTTTATGTGAACAAAAATAAATCAGTGACACAGATAGGGCTGCAACTAACAATTATTTTGATAATCGATTAATCGTTTGCGCTTAGTCGTTAGGACGTTTGCCTCTCAGCGCTAGGGATTCCTGGTTCGAATCCCCATCTGGGTGGAGTTTCCATGTTCTCCCCGTGTCTGCGTGGGTTTCCTCCAGATTTTCCGGTTTCCTCCCACAGTACAAAAACATGGATCAAAGTCAATTGACACTAAGATATGTAAAATATGTAAAATGTACCATGCTAGGTTTGACAGACAACTTCTAGTCAAATAAAAGCACTGGTAGGATATAGGCCCAGTAATTTTCTATCAAAACTTTATACAAACATTGAGTTAAAATAATGAACAAAAAAACAATATGAATTTACTGAAGGGCACAGACTGAGGAAACATGTACAGTATGGTGCAACCTGAAACCAGCTTCTTAACGAGATTCTAACAGGCCTATGCCTGTGTAGCAAATAGCTAATGATAAACTAAATCACACCCACAATAGCTCATCTGTAAAATGTTGGCCAGGGAAGTGCTTAAATTACTTTGCTGTTTATTAACCTCAAGCATATTCTGGCATGTGTGAACCCTGTTCCAAACCTAAAACTATGTTCAGAACTCCCAGAATGCACCATGTAAATCTATAGTAATAGTGCAGAGCTTCTACCATTGCAATTATTTAAGTGCTAAAGTGCTACAACTTCAAACACCGTAATATAAAATTATGTTCCATGTGTGGCTGGCATCCAGATAAAGCCTTTGGTGTAATTTAATGTCAATGACAAACAAGCAACAGCTGCATAAACAGCAGGCTCCGCAGTTTCTTCTCAAATAGCACTTTCTGGAATGGTTTCAGGGCCTCTTACATACACTTTCTTTTTTTTCTTCTCTGCTCATTCATTAAACAGCAAAAATGTTTCACAGAATTCAGTTTAGGGGTTGAAACAAGAAAAAAAACATGACCATTAATAGAATCAAAGAATTGAAGCCTTTAAGAAATGCATGGTTTCACAAAAGAGATGTATATGAAAAATTCTGTAAAAACAGCATCTACTCCACTTTCATGACTTTCAATGCCAGATTTTTCTTTGCCTCGCAACTTTATCAATGTTTTTCCATTTTATTAGCCCACTAAGAAATGTTTCTACAAACAGCTTTAAGCAAAAAAAAAAAAAAGCCAGCAGTATTGAACAAGCTACAAATTTGCAAATCTGTTACACCGTTGTAGGTCTAAGCCTACAAATTCAGCGGTCATCTTCCATTTCTTTCTTCAGTTTCCTAATGTTTCACAATAGGACCATTCCAGATTCAAAAGACTCTAAAATTAAACTGCATGTGCATGCCCATGTACTCTATCTTCCACCTACTTTTAGAAATGTCTGTGTGCTGCCTTTTTCTTGCTTGTTTGGTTGGGAAACTGACCATGTACACCCCTGAACCCGGCTGAGTTAATGTAATGTTTATGTTACCGAAATAACCATGCCACTTTACTAATTCCCACATGAAATACGAACTGCAAAGATATATTTTTATCATCATTTGTTGCATATATTTTTATGTACTGCATCAAAAACACTCTTCATTCTTTTGCTCTCCACATCTTTATTGGGTTTACCCATTTATCACACATCCTCATACAGGGTGAGTTACAGAGGTTATTTAATTAAATAACCAAGAAAGACAAGGTAAAATGTTGGGGCCTGACAACTTTTAGATTTTTCTAACTAAATAAGTTAACTTGAGGATGTTTATAGCATTAGAGGCACTAGAAATAAATAAGAAGTCACAGTAACTGAATGAATTCTGTTTTTAAGTTGTACTGTTGAATAGACCACTGTTCTAAATCTCAATTACCCCTAAAAATACCGACAAAGCATTCCTATGCAAAATCCTGACCTGAAATATGAGTTAGTATTTCATAATGACAGACAATAAATGACAATATCTAAATATAAAATAGTCTAGATAGATTATCTAGAACATGAGGAGTTGGGAGAGCAGCTCATTAAATAGATTATGACTGTCCGCAAAGCATCATTGTCGTCCTTCCGACTTGACTGACTACATTTAATTAAAGAAAAACTTTTGGTTAATAGACATTTTTCAATCATGTGAGTTTTAGGGTGGGATTCATGCACGCATGCACACACACTTTCAAAAGCCAGTTGTTCTCTTAGCATTGAAACAGTCATTCTAACTCAGGGTCAAGGTCAGCAGAAGGAGTAAAAACATCCATGCTGCAATTTAATTAGTCAGACATTAAAAACAAGAACAAATGTTTCAAATCAGTTGTGTATGTGGAATAACTTCAGACTATGTAAGGTCTAGAAGAAATTGCAGTTGGACATGATAATGCTTGCATGAGGATACAAGTACACTTAAAACAGCCAAATAAAAAAAAGGAAAAGCAGAAGGGAGAAACACTTAACACAGATGTGCCATCAGCTGATCTAACAAAGCAAGGTCTAAGACCTTTTGCCAGCTGAAGAGCCTAGACTACAGACTATGCGTCTAGAAGATAGAAGCTCTTCAGTTCATAGCTGGAAAAAATATATTTAAAAAGAATGTAAAGACTGTTTAATCCGGGCCTGCATGTGTTTTATAGGAAAAAGGAAGCACAGATGTTGATAGTGACATTCATTATTGCAACCGCATATATTGCAAATAAAGGAAAAATCAACGCAATCATACAAATTGCTCTTAATTAAAATATAGGACTATATTAATTATATTAAGCAAACCCATTTTGTACACAGCATTGTGTCAGTGGCACTAACGAACTATACAAAAATAAGTATTGTAATTGTCATTCATAAAAATCTTGAGGCGTATGTGCATAATACAATGAAATTGTAATGTACAATGTGTGTAATACAACACATTTTATATATATATATATATATATATATATATATATATATACACACACACACTGCTCAATACTTAAACATTATGTGCATTGCCTATTTTAAAGGACACTCATTTTTATATACACGTGTGTGTATGTAAAAAAGTGTACATTCCATTTCTATTTCATATTTTTAACTTTACTTTGACCTTAAGCAGGCCAGACACGGACAGCCAAAGGGCTAGATGTGGACTTAGAGCCATAAAAAAAAACTCATATCTAGTGTGGTGGGTTGTAAATGCTTTATAACAGGAATATTAAGTTACAGTTTAACAACCATTTCTACATAAAGTGCAACTGTTGTGAGTGTGGAAAAAAGTTGGTTGGAAAAATAACGCAAATTTTGCCGCTTATCTAATCTCTGGAATACAAACCTTAAAATAACTAAACTGTTATTCTTTTTTGTTGACTTATTTGTCTTCTTGTGATTTCTGCGTCATCTCCCAACATGTTGCAGGGCAGATGTGTAGATGTGTGAGCGTGAGTGGGGGCTGGGTGGATAAAATTGCTAAGTAGTGAGAGTAGAAAAATTAAGATGATAAAAACAACTTTTCAAAAATCTCCAAAAAACAAAAAAAATAAATAAAATAAAAATTATTCTCCACAGGTCGCACAGTTTCACAGTATGTTTTAATATCTCAATGAGCTCCCATCCCATATCTTGCACTCTCTCCATGTCTGTTGTGTATCCTCCAAGAGTTTTAATGTCCTCCCACATTGCAAAAACATGAAAGGCAGGTAAACGAGTGACACTAAATAATGTGACTGTGTTTGTACAATAAGGGACAGCTTATCCATGGTGTTCCCTCAGCCCTTCACCTGGCACTGGGACAAGCAGATTACAATAGAAACAAAATAAGGAGATACATATTTAACTAAATAATAGTTAATTAGATTGAATATGCCATCTGGTCATTAAACAAGTGGGGCAGTCGTAGGCTTGTGGTTCAGAAACCAGCCTTGTGAGCTGAACGTCCCCAGTTCTCAGTACCACCAAGTACAAGTAATCCCAATTGCTCCCCGGGTACTGCATACAAGGCAACTGACTGCACCGGTGTACATGTTTTACTGCACAGGTAGGTTAAATGTGAAGGACAAGTTCCTTGGTGTGTAAGCACTGTAGGCTAAATAGATCATTTATACTTAACACAAATAAAGACCTCTCAAAACCAACAAATGTCCAAAAAAATTAAATGAAATAAACAATTTAAAATTAGGTAAAAAAATATATATACACAGTAGAGCAAAAATTACCATTATGTGGCTAAACACATGAAATATAAACTGCCTTCAATATCATATGTAATTAAGTTAATACAGCAGTAATATTAATAGATAATAATTAAGAGATGTGTTCAAACAATTGGATTTGTATGGTGTTTAAATCTATAAAGTAATCAACAAAGAGACAAAACCCTGAAAGATTCATAAATTCTTGATGACAAAAAGAATGCTGAAGTATGCATTCATGCTGATTTCTTCACAAAGATTTGTAAAGGATTAAAATTAAATCTGCAAGATGTGTTAATTACGTATTCTACACAATCCTGGCCCCATCAGACTTCCAACCCCTCTCACAACAAAAAAAAAAATTATGTTAAATGGACTGACCTTATCTGCTAGGAGTAAGGAAAGCTTTAAGAAGTACAAGAACGCAGTCTGCTATTAAACAGCTGCTACACCTAAAACAAGGCTGGAAAAGCCAGGAGAGTTATACCACCAATTTATGGAGCAAATGGCTAAAGGGCATGCAGATAATAATACAGGAACTCACATTCTCAGTCGCTTTGTATGTATTATGCAGAGGATGTACAGAATACAGTAATTATCACTTCTAAGATCATGAACAAGTGCATTCTTTTAGACTTCGTAATGTCTTGATTTATAAGTAATGTCTGCAACTTTCTTCTGTTTAGAAAATTTAAAGAAACAATCAAAAAACAAAAGATTTTGACCCAAATATGGTCGAAAGCTACAACACTGATGTGAACACAGTGCTTGTAAAAACAGCCTAAACTGCAGAACAACAAAGTAATTTGTTTATTAGAGCCTAGCGCTATAATGAATCGTTAAAATTTCATTCATTCATTCATTATCTCCCGCTTATCCTCTATTAGGGTCGCGGTGGGGTTCCCCATGCCCATCCAGGGGAGAACGTCTCGGGCGCTGGGCAGATAGACCCAGGACAGGGCGCCAATCCATCGCTGGGCACACACTCACTCACACAGACACACTCTATAGGGGGCAATTTTGAGAATTCAATTAACTTGTTCCATGTTTTTGGACTGTGGGAGGAAACCGGAGAACCCGGAGGCCCCCCCCCCCCCCCCCCCCCCCCCCCCCCCCCCCCCCCCCCCCCCCCCCCCCCCCCCCCCCCCCCCCCCCCCCCCCCCCCCCCCCCCCCCCCCCCCCCCCTCGAACCGGGAATCCCTAGCGCTGAGAGGCGAACGTGCTAACCACTAAGCCACCGTGCCGCCTCGTTAAAATTTATTCCATGAAAATTTTTTATTGACAAGAAAATGATGTTGAACGAGAGAGCCGAAAGTGTTAGGTTCCTCTACATCAAGCTTAATAAACCAAGTCTTATGAAACCTGCTTTGTGCAAGAAAACGTTTACCATTAATTTGTTGGAAATAAGTTCATACTTGAGTTCTTTAAAGGCAATCAAAATAAATAAAATTGAATTATTAAGAGTTGTGACCCAATACATTTGGTAATATAGCGCATGCAATGAAATAAATGTACAACACATTCCAATAGAATATCTCTTTTGATATTCATTCATTCATTATCTTCTGCTAGATTTCCCTTGCCCATCCAGGGAAAAATGTTTCGGAAGCTGGGCAGATACATCTAGTACTGTGCCAATCAATTGCTGGGAACACTAAACCACACAGACACACACTATATGGGGCAATTTAGGATCTTAAATTTACTATGAATCCATGTTTTTGAACTGTGGGAAGAAACCGTAGAACCCGGAGGAAACCCACAAGGAGACAAGGAGAACATGGAAAGATCACACATGTTTGTTATTGCACTTTTCACAAGAACATATAGCCTCAAAGAAGCTTTACAGTATTCGAAGACTGAACCTCCAAATGGAAAAAAAAGCAACAGAATCTTCCTTTTATTGTTGGTTTTAAGCCTTGGGGGGACTCATCATCCTGACTAGTTGGGCACGATCATGTGTTTTTAATTGTCAAACATGCAAATCAATGTGCATAACACTAAATAAAACCTCCTTATTTAGGATTTTAAAATGAGCAGCTGAAAATGAAACTCTCAAATGTGTAATTTACTCTGTAGGTGTGAAATAAAGCTAAAAACACAATTGTGTGGAATTAAAGATTCTTTTACTCATGTAAGACTGTAAAGTTTCATCTGTACACAATCTGAAAGACATCAAAGTACTGTATGCTACAAGCGTTACATGTTGGCTTATCTCAACTTAATTCATGGATTGGTAAAAGATAAAAGCCTGCTCTTTGTCAAAAAGCTGGACAACTGTTAGTATGGTCGAAAAACCAAAGGCAATGATTTTAATACAAGACACACTTTCACATTTTAAAATATCAGTTTTATTCTGTGATAATGAAAGGGCTTAATGGTCATGACATGTTCTGATTATGTGTAAAATAAAAGAGAGAGCTGGCAAGCATGCCCCACCATTACGTAGGCTTGTAATCCACCTGAATTTCCGCTCCTTAAGGAACTAGCTGTGCTATGTGAGGCCAGAATTGCAAGCTGTGGAAAGCCCATAAATCCTTCTTTTAACCCTCCATGTAATTAAGACATGAAGAGAGAGGACTGTAGGTAGTAAGCTCATTCCCACACAGAAAGATCGTAAACTGTACAGCTATGAATTGATGACTACAAATTGTAAATTTCAAATTTTGGCTGCGAATTCATATTAGCCTGCTGACTTTTTTTTAATTTATTTATTGATCAGAAAAAGAACAAAAATTATATGCACACTTGTATGTACAATGATTATTGTAGTGGTATGCGCAGTCACACGGAGAATACAACGTTACACACACATATTGGAACATGACAAGACTAAGAATCATGAGGCTGAACAAAAATTAAGAGAGAAGTTGTACTCCCAAGCCGAGTTGCACCTTAGTTGTACATGCTGCTAAGTCTGCCATGCTAAGTGTAGCTCAGTTTAGAGGCTGAGCATGGACCACAAGTGGAAACCATAAATTGTGGGGTATGTTGGTGGAAACATTTTGAACGTGCTAATGCATGTTCAGGAGCATCACCCGCATGTGAAGATAATCAGAGCTAATAAACGGCAACACAAAAATGTAGTTATATTATTATATTTATAAGTCTTTATTAACCCTTCCCACACTAGTATAAGGACTTCAAATGCTCTTAAACATTCATTCATTTTCTCCCGCTTTATCCTCTAGTAGGGTCGCGGTGGGGTTCCCCATGCCCATCCAGGGGAGAACGTTTCGGGTGATGGGCAGATAGACCCAGTACAGGGCGCCAATCCATCGCTGGGCACACACTCACTCACACACACACACACACACACACACACACACACTCTATATGGGGCAATTTGGAGAATTCAATTGATTTGATCCATGTTTTTTGACTGTGGGAGGAAACCGAAGAACCCGGAGAAAACCCACCCGGACACGGGGAGAACATGGAAACTCCACCCAGATGGGGATTTGAACTGGGAATCCCTAGCGCTGAGAGGCGAACTCTCCACAAAGCCACCGTGCCTCGTCCTTAAACATTTTCTCTCCTAAATAGAACTTTAAACAGAATTTAAATACACATATTGAGCAATATAGTGAAAATTCTTTTTATAGACTTAAATATATTTTTAAAAATACAAAAAAATAATAGATAAATAATTAATTAAAATGCAGTATGAAGCAATCCACAATATGGTGAGGGACGTCTGTACATTTAATCTATCTAATCCGCTCCATATGTAGTGGATGAGCTTGGATTTAAGCATTTAATAAAAAAGGTCAACTAATTATTTATTTATTTATATATATATATATATATAAAAAAGCTGACAACCCACAGATTTAAAAAATGTGCGGCATTGTGTCCCTCTTATGTATATATAGAAATGCATATAAATAAATAAAAAATTTGCCAAGCAAACTTTTTGTTGGTCTGTTGCTAATGAACCAAAATTTCACGCCACATACACTGATTGAATAACAACAAATTCAAGTAATCAAAATCACAAATGACAAAAAACATTTTTTACACTGTACAAGTTTTATTTTTTCCCACGCCTCCTGCACTCTGAGGATTTTTCCAGCTGATTTGGCATTAAATAATAATCAGAGTAGTCTTCGATCTCATGAGTAGTTTAACAAGTGAATGTTAACCAAAAACCGTATGCTATAGAGTATTTACACTTGAATATTAAAATGTTTAAATGAAGGCCAACCCAAGACACACTGGCTGCTCTTTGTTCTACAATTTCCTTTCAAAGTGAAAACAAGGCACTGAAATGATGACTCCAGGTCATGATCCTAGATTCAGGCCTTTAATTATTCTTTACATTCCTCCACTCTAAAAGTGGCTCGTTTGCTTTTAAGAGCATCTTAACAGAGTTGTATTTAATTTGTCAAACACTTAAGTAATTCATATATCTTACAATAACTATTATTCTCTATCTGATGAATGAAAAAACCTTGCGCTTCCTTGATTTGTACTAGACCAAGAACCTTAAATTCAAAACTTAACGCCATCCAAACCTTATTTCCCATTTTCAGGATTTCAAACTGTGATTTTAAGAATTTGTGATCTCTAAGGCAAAACAGATATTGATGCTGATTTTATATGATAGAATACTTAAATGCATTCCATACACGTTTAGTGGAGTTGATGTTAGACCACTGGACTTCATGCCAAACTGGATTTAACCACAACTACACATTTCTTTTTAATGTCTAGTAATTTGCTCATGCAATGGTTTTGAAACAGCGTATGCAGTGTGCAACTAAAGAAATGGGATGAAGAAAACGCAAATTAATAGAAAGATAGGCACACTTTGACTATTCACCATAGTACATTTTTATTTTTCAAAGTCTTTGTCATTTTGGTTAAAAAAATACAAATAAAAAAATTGTTTTATTTTTAGCATGGACAGACAGAACATATACTTTTCAGACACAAAGCTAAAATGTTCATGTAGACAGTGCTTTGATATAAAACCTTTTTATAGGAAAACGTAGTTGTGTGGATAAAATCTTTGCCCTAAGGGCACCATATGCTTCAGCAAAGCAAGTTGCAGCATGTGAGCTACTCACCTGATGAGCAATGCTTTGAAATGTGACAGGTTTGATTTGCACCAGTATCAATTATATAAACAAAACCAATGCTCAATACTAAATAAGAAACAAACTAAATGCCAAGGGTGTTGCAAATTATTCCTTATTAGCATTAATCTATACTGATAAAAGGCAATTCACTAATTTCGGGTCTCATTTCGAAAGTACATATGACTAGGATATGACATTTTCAGATGGGGATTACATTGCCAACTGTACGATGCATGCACAAGAGTAAGCTCAGAGCACAGCTTGGTCACATCACAACAGAAGGGTCGGACTGATAACGTAGTATACAAAGAAATCATTATCAAGTATATATTGGTATATTTTTGCTCTGTTTGTATATATTTACTTTTGTTCTTAATAAATACTTTCAGGCAGTACATCTCTGCTGCGAAGCAACAGTGTTTTGCTAGTCAAACCCTTAAGCCCTCTCCAAAAAAACTGCACTTTGCAAGTCTATTTAGAACATAATTTTAGCCGCTCTTGCAAATGATAAGCACCGAAGACTGGAATCTACCACCCTGCTGAGTGTATTAGCACTCTACTTAACATAGCAGCAAAACACACACCCTTTGTGCCACTGACCATTCAAATGGCTCCCAACAGCAAGAATGTCAAATTTCAACTTCAAAGTAAACATGAATGAATAGAGAGCAAAGTCAGGATTTACTTAAGCCAGCAAGACCTGAAGGAGTGCACCTTCTCCAACTAAATGTGACCATCAGCTCTCTTGATAGTCTGTCAGAAAACAAAGAGGAAGAGTACACTCTAATTAGGAAATATGTGGAAAAAAGAGGTGTGGTCAAAAGGGAACCAGACTGAAGTAAAATAAAAGAGAAGAGGGAAAAAAACAAGTAAAAGAGGGAGGTGAAGAGATGAGTGGGAATGACCAAACAAAAAGCCTAAGCCAGCAAGTGGTGCCCCACCCCCACATAAAGAAAGAGACAAAGAAGTTTTGTGATGTTATAGAGCTCAAGAAAGGGTCGACAGGAGACAGAGGGGGAGCTATATCCTAGACCTCAGATCTAAAGATAGGAGGATCCTGACATCTTCTCATCTTCTATCTCTCTCACACACACACTTTTCTTTGTAACCCTGATAGACATACTTAAAACATTTAGGGGTGACCTGCAGCTAAACTCGCATCTGATTCAAACATTCTTGGTCTAAACAACATCAAGACAACTCTTTCCTACATTTGAGAGTTTTTAACGGAAAAAACATTTTGAAACTATGTGTTAGAATCAGAAGCAAAATAACTATTTATTTTATCATATTAAACACTCATTTACAAGTATTATTTTTCCCCTCTCTCCAACACACATCTTCCACCTTTCTCCAGCTTTTATAAATCACAATTTGCCCACTACTTCTCATAGATCTGGCCTTTCTGGCTCGCTCTTGAACGCATGACGGCCCAACCTCACGCTCACGTCCATAATGGCACAGCCTCTCTAAGGCACACCTCAAGTTTGTCTCAATATGTCTTACTTACATCTTAGCCAGGCTTTTTTCTGTCTCTCTGCCTTACAAAGATCAGTTGTAAATTCTTGCACATCAACAATTTATCATCTGTTTACAGCATATCACATTTTGGTCTCTTTTTTGCGAATTTTAACCAAAATTTTTTTTTAATTTTAAAACTGAACACTCTTATCTTGTCTCTGTCCATTTCTCTCCCATATTAATAGCTCTACCTCTCTTTGCCCTTCACAGTCTCGTCTCATCTTCATCTCAATGGTTACTGCAATAAAAGTACACTTGCATCTAGACAATCAATGTAGTGGAAACTAGCCCATATATATACAGAAACTAATGTTCAAAAGAGCCCGCTATGTACTAGGTCTAAGCACAGGAAGAAGCAAATTTGATTAAAAAAAAAAACTTATGACCATGTTACATAAAATTGGAGGGCAAATAGAAATATTTTGCTTGACTGATTAATTCATGGGTGGCACGCTGACTTAGTTGGTTAGCATGTTCGCATTTCAGCACTGGAGAGCTAGGTCACAATCCCGATCTGGGTGGAGTTTCCATGTTCTTCCCCTTGTCCACATGGGCTTTTTCCTGGTTCTCTGGTTTCCTACCACACACCAAAAACATGGTAATTCGGCTGCTCCAAATTGTGCGTATAGTGTGTATGCAAGTACACCAGCAATGAACAGGTGCCCTGTCCTTAAAACATTCTCCCCCGGATGGGCATGGGGAACCCCTCCACAAACCTAGCCCCTAGTATAGGATTAAGTGGGATATAAGGAGTTGAGAGATTAATTCAAATTAACATCAATACTTAGGGACATCTTGAACTGATGATGGCAGATTCATCTCTGCACAAATTCTTCTCCAGCAAGATTCTCAATGGGGTTAAGGTGTATATATACATAAACAAAAAGAGATTTAGCCTATTTAAATGATCACAACTGTGAAAAAGTGTTACACTGAAAATAAAAACATTTGGCCTAAATTTTGTCTGGTTGGTTTTTGTTTGGTGTTTATTTTGGCACATTACTAAAGGCAATAGGTATATACATGCATATATAAAATGGTGGGTGTGACTGTAGTGCAATACTGTATAATCTATAAAAAGGCTGAAATACTTTTTAACCAACTGCAAAAGTATGTTTTGTCCCAAATGAACCTAACCATTAAAATAGGATATGTCCAAATCAAAAATCCAATAAAGGGTCAAAGCATCGTCTCCTTTCATATGGAAAATGCAACAGAGCGGAGTTAAGATGTACCTTCAAGACAAGAGCATATTGTGCATGCAACACAAAGCATGCAGGAATGTCACAACAAACTGTAGAATTTGCCTAGCAGTGCAAGAGCAGCATATTTAGTCAAGCCAGACAAAAGGAAGCAAATGCATGGTATCCAATTACAGACATATCTTGAGTGTTCTTGGGCACCGGAAGTACCTACTGTACCTAAATTTATTGGACAACTTAAAAGCAGGGCGGCACGGTGGCTTAGTGGTTAGCACATTCGCCTCTCAGCGCTAGGGATTCCCGGTTCGAATCCCCATCTGGGTGGAGTTTCCATGTTCTCCCCGTGTCTGCGTGGGTTTCCTCCGGGTTCTCCGGTTTCCTCCCACAGTCCAAAAACATGGATCAAGTTAATTGAATTCTCAAAAAATTGCCCCATTTAGAGTGTGTCTGTGTGAGTGAGTGTGTGCCCAGCGATGGATTGGCCCAGCGTCCGAGACGTTCTTCCCTGGATGGGCATGGGGAACCCCACCGCGACCCTAATAGAGGATAAGCGGGAGATAATGAATGAATGAATGAACTTAAAAGCATTCTTTTTTGACAAAATTCTGGATATCTCTTTTACTCTTTCCTAGAAATGTGAACATGTGTATGCAACATGACGATGGGTGTGCTGATGAATGCATAACTGCACGGTCTGCTTAAGCTCAGCAGACCTGCCCTTGATCAAGCATTACAACGGGTACAGGTTTCTATGATTTTGAATATTGGTAGTACACTCATTTGCAAAATTATGTCAAACTATTGATGTAGGGAAAAATTGTAAACATGAAACAGACACTGTAACCCAGTGGTCCAGGCCCTATCAGGATGTGGAGTTTAAATGCCTCCCCATCCCATGCCTGAGGGACTTCCAGTTTCCTCTCAAGACCCAAAATGGGGGTAAAGTTAATTGCAAATTCTAATTTGTCCATCTTTATCCAAATTTATTCATCTTTAATTATTAAATCTTACATATGTACATATTTTTATCTTTTATTTAAAAAAGTACTTCAGTTACAAAAATACTAAAACATACAGATGTTATATTGATTTAACTTACAGATATATGCAATTTAGGCTTATTTGTAGGCATGTTTTCCTTTAAACACGTGTGTTCACTCTAAATACATTTCCTGTTCCTTTAGCATTATGTAAAATAAAGGTATAAACAGAACTCAATATACACATTTTTTCTCTATAAACTAAACATCAGTGGAGAAGGCAGAGCATGAAGCAAAGGCAAACCCTATGGTATGAAAGTTTCCTGCCATTTCATCAACATGTCTTATGATTTTGTAGTCAGCCCTTACTGAGACTGTTTGACAGCTGAACGGATAAGAGTGTGCAAATCACCTCTTACAATAGCATCTTAATCTTTAAATATAGTTTATTAAACACTGTCTTTTAATAAATAAGACCTTTAAGAACAAATAAGAGTAACGCACAAAGCAGCATCGTATAGAATCTGAAAGGTAACTGGTGACAAATTTGTAACCAGTATTCCTCAGCACCAAAAAAAAAAAAAAAACACAAAATCACTTAAAAAAAATGATAAAACTCACTTAAAACATCTGTAACTATAGTTTGCTTTGGCATACAAGGACTTCCGTGCTTACAGGAAACAATCTGCATCTGGTTATCAAGGCTATTTTCTTCCTGCTCCATCAGCAGTACCTAGTCAATGTGTTCAGCTCAATCATTAGGAAACACTTACAATTTTATAGACTATTTTATAGACAGAAACTCCTCTCTAAAGCACAGGAGGAACTATAACTAAAACTCACATTTAGCAAAATCAAAAATCTTTGTTTTCGAACATTTACTGGGCCAAAAACCAGATGTTGCTTTTTTTTATAAAGAAAAATGTTGTCGTCTCCCATGTTGCTTTTACAATATGCAAGCACTATGCCTGGAGGTTTACTTGGATAACCTATATGAGATTAGCCCTGATGCTTTCCAATTTCGCTTTTTTTATTAAGCTAATTCTTCAAAGAAGAAAATTAATAAAACCTCAAACAAAGCGAACCGCTCCATCCCTTTCAACACTGCAGCTTTTTTTATCCTGATAAACCAGCAGCTGAAAGTTTGAGCATTATGTATTAAGGAGTTTCCAAAGAAACCTTAATTTTATTTGTCAAATCCTTGGTTTGTTTTACATTCAATAGAATATATAGTTTATAAACCCTGATCTTTTCCATTTCATTTAGCTATCAATATAAACAACCTGAGTTGACTCAATACTTGTTACCCTGATGTTAATGAAAACACTACTGTAACTAAGAACGTTGTTAATGGAAACACAAGACCCTTCCAGAAAAACCTAAACACAACATAAGGAGTATGTAAACCGTTGAAGTAGTTAACTATGTAACCATACATATAGATTAATTTTACAATTTAACTGGGGAAGGCATGCTCTGTAACTACAGCTAATGTTGAACTACCCCAAGTGCTCTTGAAATCCAGAAACATTTTTTCCCATTGGTTCAAATGTTGTGATTTTAATTTTGGCATAGGTTGCAGTGTATCATTTTATTTTTAATTAAGCAGCCATTTCATGTGGCCTTATGTTTTATATGAGCTTGTTAGTTCTTGTCTTTTTTGAACAACAATTTAAGACTATTTGTATGAACCAAAATTGATGTCATAACACTCGAAAAATACATTCTTTTAAACAATATTACAATGAAAATGTATACTAAAACAAGCAACACACAGCAATGTTTGTCTATTGCTGTGTTCATACAATGTGCTGTTTTAAGAGCCAAAGCTAAAACTTGGTCTTTTGCAGGCAATATTTTTTGCTGCCTTTCTTATGACTTATTAACCAGACAACCTTCCACCTACATTAATTAAACAGAGCTAACCCATTCTGCTGCTCACGTACACATTTTCTCAAACTTTTATTTATGATAACTTAGTGATTAAGTCAGTGATTCATTTACCAAGTTGATTATCCTGATTACTGTGTGGGTTACAATAGAGCAATGTAGTATCCAAATAATTCCATGTGTTTGGCCTATAAAAAACATGTACAGTGTGAACTAGAGAAAGGACCTGCATCTTTTTTAACAGGAAACAAAACTTCATCTTGTGACCAAATGAAATATGCTTTCTTGGTCTGGATTATGGTCTGAGGCACTTTTCACACCTGTTTTACTGCTTAGGTTAATAAGTCCAAACTACTTTTACACGTAATACTGTACGTGTAAAAGCACATCCAAAGTCATCGAATTATTAATTTCACAGAACCAATGTCTAGCCACAACAATATGTGATAATGGTGTCACTTATTTCACTTGAAATTGTATATTCGCAATAATGACAAATATGTTAAATGATCTGCAGTCTAGTATGAGGAGTTGTAAAAAAGTATTTGCGTCTAAACAAATTATGATTTGAATAATTATTTTTGACCAAAAAAATAAATCAATAAAATTAGTCAGATGGGGCTCATTACTCTTTCTAAAGAGAAGAGAATATAAAAAGTATAGACAATAAAAGATGCAAATAATAATGAATAAAAATATGAATCCATCCATTATCTTCTGCTTTATCCTCTACTACGGTCGCAGAAGGTGTTCCCCTTGCTCATCCAGGGGAGAACGTTTCGGGCGCTGGGCAGATACATCCGGGACAGGGCGCCAATCTATCGGTGGGCACACATTAACTCACACAGACACACTCTATATGGGGCAATTTTTGCAAATTCAATTGACCTTAATCCATATTTTTGGACTGTGGAGGGAAACCGGAGAATCAGAGGAAACCCACGCAGACACAGGGAGAACATGGAAACTCCACCCAGATTGGGATTCGAACCAGTAATCCCTAGGCGAAAGTGCTAACAACTAAGCCACCGTGCTGCCAGAATAATTTGTTTTTTAATATTTAAATACTAGAATGCAGATGATAAAGTTATATAGTATATGGCAACAATAATTTTTGTGGAATCATGTGTATTCAACTAAATTAACTACAAGTTAACTATCATCCCTTTCTAAAGCCCAAAAATATAATTTTCCCTAATGTTTATTGTAACATTCTTTGTACAAGTAGAATTGATTTTTTTTTTGCACATCCTGATTTTGTTCATTGCGCTTTTCTGTCCTTTATGTTCATATTCATTCTTTAATAAAAAAATCCAACATTGCAGAAATACACAACAACTAAAAAAAAAACAAAGTAAACTTAACAAAATTTTACAGTCCATAAAAATGCATCAAGGAAAGCATCAAAACATATGGTAATTGAAACTATGTGAACAGTGATTTTTTAAAAAGACAGAATGTGCACCAAACAGTTTGTGCACCAAACAGTACCATATCTAAAGAAACTAAAAAACATTCTAAAAAAATTCTAGTTGGTTCTGTTATTTTACCACCCTAAGCCACACTGGAGCACATTAAGATTTATCTGCATTTATTACGTTTTAAGCATTTAGGATAATCGTTCCTTCAGAATAAGAAAAAAAAACAGCTGTTATATTTAACAAAACAGTAACTTCTCAGCGTGCTTGCGCTTATCCATGTTTTTCTCTAGGTGCGTGAACCCACATCCTTGTTAAAAATATACAACACTTGAAAAACTGCTAATTGTAAATGCAGCAAACATGTTAACTGTGTAAATGTAAAAAAAATGTGCTTACATTCTATCTAAAATCACTTACAGACCATATAGTTTATTCAAGGGGCAAAGTGGCAAAATCAATAAGACCTTGTAAAAAGTTGTGTGTGATATAAGGAAAAGAGAGGAAACATTTTGGACCACTGTTATTTTTAAATTATTACATTAATTCATGATACAACATAATTAGTGTTTAATATTAAAGTATGGACAAGAGGGCATACATTATTGTGAATAAATCACAAGAAGTTCAATTCATAACTGTGAATTAATCAATTTTTTTAATCATTTTTAAAAAGTTATTAATAACAATCTTTCACGACATAATCTAATCCTGTTTGTTTTAATTGATTTATGCCACATACACACATTCAGTTTATGTATGAGGCAGGGCAGTTATGCATTTCGGCTTTAATTTAGTCTCTATATTTGGGGTTTCAGCCCAGTGATCTTTAAATATGGCAAAGTCTTTTTGTTGTTTGTAGGTTTCAGAGCTTCTTCCAGTGGCTGTGGTAATCCAGTAGTTTGTCGGTGTTGTATATATTTGGAACATTCTCGAATCCTGTTTTAAAAGTTTATAAAACCATTGCTGAGTAACAAGATACCGGCTTAGTGCTCATCGGAATCAGCTTACTGTTTATATTATTCCTATTTTCATTTATGGTAAATGTTTTAAAATAATGTATTGTATATCACGCAATGACACAAATGTGAAGAAGTCAGAGATGTGAAATATATTGTCAATAATGTCAGGCTGGAAAGACGGCTCAGCCAATCAGATTTAAGGACTGGAACTACCTGCTTTATAATCACAATTTACAGATTATTTCCCAGGTAAACCATATGACTGAGGCGGCTTAGTGAAGCAAAGAAACCATAATTGCTTAAACAATAATGCTGCAACCATAATTCTTTTCAAATTAAAACACCTCAGTTGTTTTCAGAGATAGCTATTTTGGTACAACAGCTGTATTTGGCTTTTGACAGCTCAAGGTGAAGAGAAGCTTTTCACACTTCAAGCACTAACTACTCCACTTTGAAGCCTTTCAAGCTCTGCTTGTTGGAAAATAAAGAATAAGCTTCAATTGTGGATGTGTTTCCAAACAAGAGACTGTTTAAACTAGATATGTGTAAGCAAATTACATAGCACACCTAACCATCTGCTTTCACACGCATCAGTTGCAAAAAATGTTCAGTTCCTTCCCCTCCATCAGAATAACTCACTGAACAAAATTTGCTAAATAGCAGTGAACTTCATAAATGTTCTCGATTGAACCTAATGCCTAAAATATAAAAGGTTTAAATATATAAAAAATTATGAATGCTCATTAAATTTAGATCTCAATGGTATCAGTATTAATCAATATTCAGAATATTCGGATTTGTTGTCATTTGTTTTGACAAATCAAAGTATACTTTGAAGTAGTATGGCCAGCTGGCATAAGCTTAAAACCACCAACACATGTTATTTAACCAAATGCCACACATTACTGCAAGATAATTTGGCTTTTAAAAATAAAACCTAATTTGATTTAATTAACTACAGTAATGCCCAATTCTATTTAATGACATGTAGGTAAGAACTACACGTGTAAAAAAATTAGTTATTTTGGTGGGGATTTCCCAAATACAAACTTTGAGGTCTTTGACATTCTGAAGCAAGCAGGAGCTGGAGTAAAATAAATGGAACTGGGCTAATTAGAGAGTAAAATACCAGCAACAGAGCATCAGAGGCTTGTACATTTCCTAGTAATTTGTGGCAGAGTGCTTATACACTGCTTTTCCATTTGAACAATGAATTATGACCCAGAAATTCAGGTGTGTGAATTTTTCCAAAATGGAACAAGATGTTGTAGTCATGGTACTTAATTTGGTTATATGCAAAATGAATTATCTTAATTATCTAATGAGGTTAGCTCTGGCAATTACTAGAGTTTCAAAAAGCTCTTGACGTCAGTTTTTCAAATGTTTAAATAAAACTCATGCTCACATTTAGTTGACAAAACAGCATACCAATGAATACCAATGTTCAGCTAACAACTCCAGTCTATAAATTTGCATTATGCTGTATTTTTATGATGAACAGTGATTTTATGATGGGTAATATGACAGAGAAAGAAAATTTTTCACTGCCATTACGATAAACAGTAAAGCATAGCTTGTAGCGTTCACATTTATTTCACACTTTGTTAAAAAGGTACAATCTGAAAGCAGCAGGAGCTCTTTCAATTAGGACCTGGCCATACTGGCCAGCAACACACAAAGGCTTTAACACCAGGAGATGAGACTTTGTCTGTGCTTTGTCCACCCTGGGTGGTCTGCTTCTCCAGGTTTTAAAAGTTCTACCAATTAAAGTAACTTACAGAATGTGTTGTTTCTCTCTACAGTGAAATTCTTTCCTGACTTCTCCACATAAAGTTTAAATTTAAGAAGATAAGAAAAATAGAATAAAGATGTTAACATGTTAACAAAGGCCCCATCCTGGTTGCACTGGAACCCTTCTCTTTCTCTTCACTGTTTAAATAATTGACAGTCATGCAATTAGTTTGCAAAAATGAGTAAAAACTCGTACAGTGGAGGTGTATATACAAATACCATCAGCATGCATGTCAAAGGTTTTTTCAATAACACTGGTGGGCTGGTGTTATTGTTTCCACGAAGTGGAGGTTTACATGCATTGTAAAAATTAGCATTTTTTCAGGCACTAAAACCACTGTCACGAGAACAAATTAATTGAGCAACAAGCCAACAAGTTCTAAAAGAAGGTGATGACTACAAATAATGTTCTAACCTGATAACTCACCAGCTGCAATTGATATAATTTGTTCCAGCTGGTTCCTTTTGGAAATGATATGGTCTATGCTTATGGATGTGGTGGTGGGGGTTACTCTGAGGAAAGAGGAAGAAGCACCCTAGAGCCCAAGAAATATGTTGCCCTTTACTTTCCCACAGTCTCTGCACACTCATCCAGTAAGAATGCATGAGAGCTGAGAAAGGACAGTGCATGTGTGTATTTTTGGGTGGGGGTGCATTTGCTGGGGGCAAGCCACAGAGCAGGAAGAACACACTCTCCCAAAAATGTTAGGCCCTGTAAATAAGGTCACTTTTTGTGAGTCAGTTTAAGAACCCTGTACTTAATGCACTGCACATGTTTCATCTACAAACAGATGTGTATATGCAATTTGTGCACATCCTGATGTGACCGGTATGGAAGAATGTCACAACAGAGTCCCCAGAATGGAATCACTACACAGAACGTGTATATCCAGCTGGTTCCCAGTAAGAAAATAAGCAAGATGATAAAGTACACACAATGTGACACCCAGCTGCATCATTAGTAGCCAAGTACTAAATGGAGACAAAAATCACAGTGGTGGGAAAACTTCCCCATCCACTGCATGAAATATAGATGAAATTTAGAAAGCTTTAGATGAAATTATCAAAATAAAAAGACCCAAAGCAATAAAATTTATTAAATTAACTTCATCACTATAGGAATAGTTATATGTTCATGATAGAGAGATTATTAGATAACTGCAAAAGTGTATAATGGTATAATAAATAGATGCATTTAAACTGATGAGAGTCGGTAACATTTACTTATAGGATTGTTATATTTATTATAGAATGATTACTTTACAATTATGTGGTAATGTCATGACTTTTGTTAACAAGCTCAACATCAAAATTGCAAAATATTACATTTAATCACCCAACAAGTGAATTATTGGTAGGAAAATAAGCAGGCAAATATAACTTGAAGTTACCTAGTATGAAATAGCTTTATGTTTGTCTGGTAGCAAAATGTGAAAAACACCATCTATACAGACATTCTAAAAAGGTTTTTTTCAAAACTCAGGCACATTAAAGAGAGTAGTTTAAGGTATACATTACAAATTTAAATCATTATGTGATTTTATCTTATACATTAATATCATGTAAATGTGTGATGGTATGAGCAAATCAAATATAACAGTGCTGCGTTCTTAAACACTTAAATGGCATGACTGGATTGACAACTCACTGACCAAAAACATTCAGCCAACAGTATTCTGTAAACAGATGTCTAGTGAGCACTGATGAAGAATTAGAGAAAGACTATACAGACTGTCCAACAACAGGTTAGCTACAGTCACTTAAAAACTCCAAGGTGAATCTATATGGTAAGTGGAGCTAATAAAATGCTTCAATACTATAAAAACCAGTAGTTGTACCTATTAAAGTATGTGTAGAACAACCCACTAGGGGTGTGGGTGAAACAATGCATTAAACTGTATAAAACTCTAATACTGTTTTAGTAATCAAGAGTAACACATGATGTCTTCAGTTTGTCAGCTGTTTGGTTAGT
Organism: Corydoras maculifer; assembly: GCA_019802435.1. NCBI lineage: Eukaryota > Metazoa > Chordata > Actinopteri > Siluriformes > Callichthyidae > Corydoras > Corydoras maculifer. Next base: position 1,174,517 of record JAFMOD010000239.1, read on the forward strand.
CATATTCTTGAATACCTTGTATTAAAAACATAATGCAGCTTTGCTTCTCCAAAACTAAAAATGGTGTTGAGGTAAAGGGTTATCCATTTTTTGTTCATATGCATTCCTCATGTGCAAGATGCCAGCAACAATATGCAAGGCATGAAAATTACCCATCATCTGATTACTTGCATGTTAAAAATACTACTACGGTACAAAGTAAAACAGTCAGACAGATCTATTTGGCTCATCTCTCATCCTGTCTGTCTGCTATATTCTCACTCTCCTGTCTTGGGGGAAAGAATACACAGGGGCCATCAAGCCAGGACTTGTCATTTTCCTGCCCAAACCTGGCAGTATAGAGATTAAAGCCATCAAAGGCATAGTATATAAAAATAAGAGCTTATGACTCAAAAGACACAGATTTGTTGTGGCTTCCCACCTACTGAGATACACGTAGCACGACCTATTCAAAGCTAAGCTACTGACACTAAACGTCCAATGTTCTGTTTAAAACTCATAAACCCAGATTGGTCTGTATCTGAGTCAGACATGTGCATCTGCCCATCATTAGCAGCTAATCAGCATTAGTTACACAGCAGTTTAAGTATAATCAACCAGAAAATTAAACTGCTAAATAAAATCTGAAGACAATGCAAACCAGCTGATTGATATCTGCTATAAAATCTATGATCTATTTCAGCATATAAAATACATTGAAATCCCAAAACTCATTCATACACAATGGACATGTTACTAGTTCATCTCTGAGCAAACCAAAAAAAACACCGAACTTGTTTAAATTAAAGTGTTTTGTAATGTTGAAAGAAAACTTTTTTGAATAAAAATTTTATAAACCGGCATGGTGGCATAATGGTTAGCACGTTTGCTTCTTAGTGCTGGGGATCCAGGGTCGAATCCCAATCTGGGTGGAGTTTCCATGTTCTCCCCGAGTCCAGTCTCATCCCACAGTCCAAAAACATGGATTTAAGATAAATTGAATGCTCTAAATTGCCCCTTGATAGTGTCTGTGTAAGCAAGTGTGTGTCCAGAGACAGATTGGTGCTCTGTCCTGAGTGTATCTGCTCAACCCCTGAAATGTTCCACCCTAAATGGGTATAGGGGAATATAATGAATGAATAAATGAATCTAAAAGCTTGATCATAACTGTTTTCCTTCTACACCCAATAACTCTGTGACTTGTGTTCCCTTTGGATGAAGAAGCCTTCTAAATGACCAAATGTAAATGTAGCTGCAATTGGAACTCTGTTATACAGCAAAGAAGGAGCAAAATAAAGTGGCTTACCCAGGTGCAGAGTTAAATTGATAGAGTTGGGGTACTGGATGCCAGCTAACATGGTCTGGCTTTGCCACCAGGTGGTGTCCGCCTGGTTGATGTAGTCGGTGAGGTAGACGGCGCTGTGATGCTGCCTCGGGTCGCGGGCATCGCAGATGTGGCACGATTTGGTGACTCCCGTGACTCCGGTCTGCACGCAGTATTCTTCGGGTGGAGATCCGCACGTGTTGGTGGCCACCACGGTCACGTTAAAGGCGGCGTTGACGAACTCGGGCATGCAGTGCTGAGGCCGACCCTCTTCGTCCACACATTCGTCCATAGCGCCATAAGTGCACGTCGCCCACAGACTCAAAACAGTCAACACGAAAGTCAGGCAGCGAGCCATCGTCCCACCGAACCGCCCGATCGTCGCGACCTCCACCGGCAAGCTTCCTGTACGAACGTCCTGCGCACCTCTCGACTCGTGCGGTAACTCTTTGGCTACCGTGTTCCCCGCCTTCCAACCGAAATCATGCGGGACCGCTGTGCTCCTGCCTTACGGACAAACGCGCCGTCTCTGGTTCGATCCCGTTCTACGATGCCGTTTCTTCACGACTTCCACTACAGCCGCTAGGAGCGCGTCGCCATGAAAAAGCCAAGGTTTAGAAGGAAAAGCTCCACATCCGATCAGGCAACACCCTGGCAGGCAGCTAGTGCGCAAGTCCCAGAAGGTCGTGAAAAAAAGAAAAGTTTACTTCCGCCGCCCAAAGAAAACTTTGATGGTCCGTCCACAAAACAAGGAGGCGTGACCAACAGAGCGACAAAAGTTCCTAATGGTCAGTGTCCCAGTCAGTTTAATTAGCCAGCCAACTGGGAGGAGCCAAAGACTCCCACATGTTCTCATTAAAACATACGGCGCCTTCGCTGCAAAAATGTACCAGCCCTAAAATAGCAACGTTTTGCTTTTAAAGGTCCTAATTCAAAACATCTACAAAAACGATAGATAGATAATTTATCGGATTTATAGTTTATTACATTTAGGGCAACCAGCAGCTGTATGATATTGCACAGATTAAACGCCAACCATATATATATATATATATATATATATATATATATATATATATATATATATATATATACTTTTTAGTTATATATATTTGATAATATATCAGGTTTGATAATTCTACAGTGTAGCTGGTTTTCTTCATTTGTAAGTCGCTTTGGATAAAAGCGTCTGCTAAATGACAATGTAAATGTCTCTATTTCAGACTTCGCATATAGACATACTAAAACATTATTTTCAGGTTCAGAAAAAATCTTTACATGATAAGACATTATAAATATTACCTTAGCTCAAAACTCTAAAATAAATATTTAATATTTATATTTAATATTTATTAATATATATATATTTTTTTTTTCTTTAAAAATTTTTTTCTTGCTGTTTCATGTAGTAACTTGAATGTATTTAAGTTAATTTATTTCCCAATTACGGTGTCCTTGAGAGTTTAAAAAGGCACCTCTAAATAAAATTAATTATAAATATTAAATCAAAATAACAAAATAAAAATATTTTAAAAGAATGATTCATATGCTAAAGAATAGCCTTACAACAATAAGAATTGTGAAGATTAAATACCAGGTCGGAATTTGACATTACACAATCTTTTCTCTGTAAAGTTTGTATGTTCTCCTTGTGTCTGCATAAGTTTTCTCCCACAGTTTCAATACATTACATAAGAGATACTATAGTGCCCCATAGGTATGAGATTGGGACAATAGAGTATTTGGGCTCAAGCTGTGATAGATCCCAGCCCCACCCACAACCCTAATCCTAGTCAGGATAAGTGACTTAAAAATTAAATATACAAAATAATAATGATGAAGCTTTTAAAAAAAAAAGCAACAGTGCTTAATTTATTTTATGTGACAAACATTGTCTTGGGTGGCACAGTGGCTTAGTGGTTGGCACGTTCGCCTCAGCACTAGGGATTCCCGGTTCGAATTTCCATCTGGGTGGAGTTTCCATGTTATCCCCGTGTCCACGTAGGTTTCCTCCAGGTTCCCCGGTTTCCTCCCACAGTCCAAAAACATGGATCAAGTCAATTGAGTTCTCCAAATTGCCCAATATAAAATGTGTCTATGTGTGTGTGAGTGTGTGTCCAGCGATAGATTGGCACCCTGTCCTGGGTCTATCTGCCCAGCGCCCGAAACGTTCCCCCCTGGATGGGCATGGGGAACCCCCCGCGACCCTAATATAGGATAAAGCAGAAGATAATGAATGAATGTACGAATGAATGAATGAAGGAATGAATTAATGAAAAACATTGTCTTCCATACTTTAAAAAAAACGTACATAAAAAAGTATGGGAAAAAAAACAGTAAGTCCATATTTAACAAATCTACTGTTGCTCTTAGTTTGAACTGTAAATTTTACATTTTGCTAGTGAACCTTTTCTACTAATGTTTACTACATGTCTAAATTTACAAAGATTTCTGACAGTTTGTTTGTTTCTTTCTTTAAAAGTGGCCTTTATCTTTATTTAAAAACAATACATTTACATTTAAATTTAACTTGTTAAATACTTCAGACCGTGTTGAAGTTGGAGAGATATTTCTGGGTAGTGAAGATTTTTTTTTTTTTTTGAAAAATAATGAAGAAATATTTTTTTTATTATTATAAATAGTTTTATATGTGCATCTTATCTGACTAAAGTAAGTGCCTACTGATGACACTGTTTGGGCACTAGGCAGATACACTCAGGATAGGGCACCAATCCATCACTGGGCACAAATGTTTTGGAATGAAAATTCTTTTAAAAATGTAAACATTATTGGAATGATACATATGGAGTCAACTTATTTGATAACAATGAGACAGATTTTATTGTTTTACCCCTAAAAGTAGGTGGTATACATATGTATATAAAATATTGTTCTCATTTGTGTTAAAGACAGGTAAAAACTTTTTATCTAGCACATATTATGAATATGTACAAAAGTTCTTTAACATTTTAGAAGAAAATCTTTTTCTGGACAAATCTCCATGCGGCCTGCTATGAATAACCAGGAGCAAATAGCTGTCGCAAGCTGTAAGCAGAGGGGTCGAAAAGCAAAGTTAAATATACACACAAGCAGATCCCAGGAAACCAAGAATAGCAGTATGGAAATTTACAGTTTATAGCAGTAGAGGCTTATGTTTCATTTTTCCGACACTGGCTCAATGTTTTTTTATTTCCATCAGTGCTAATAAACCAAATGTGGACAAGGAAATAGGAATACAGCAATTTAAGACTTTCCCAACTCATTAATTCCACATATCTAAAATTATGGTAAGTTCAAAATGGCATTTTTCATTTTCATTTATTCATTCATTCATTATCTTCCACCTAATCCCTCTTATTAGGGTCGTGGAGGGGCTGTTCCCCATACCCATCCAGGAAAGGAATTTTCCATGAGGACACAGGGAGAACATAGAAAACTCCAACCAGATTGGGATTAATACTTGAATCCCCAGTGCTGAGAAGCAAATGTGCTAACCAGTAAGCCACCATGCTGGTTTAATAAATTTATTGCGAAAAAAAAGCAATTATTTTAAACATTAAAAACACTTGAATTTAAACAAGTTCTGGAATTCACTGTTAAGGGAAATTGAGGCTTGGTTTACCAATTTATACAATTAAATATTTTTAATGAGACATTAGGTGATTTGCATATTTTTAAAACTTCTTTTAAATTAAAAAAATGTGTTTTTTAAAAGTAAAGTAAGCTACAAAGAATTTTAAAAACAATAGTGTTGAAATGATGCCTTTAGGCGACTATCAGACATTTCACAACTGAAGATAAGTAACTGATAACGCTTCATTAGCAAAACTGCTTCTGCACTTACCAGATGTCAGTGCAAAAGAATGTGAACAATTTAAGCTTTGTGGTGATTGGTACTTAATTTTTATGATCAGAATTCCAATACAAAGACTTATTTACATAGATGCTGCATTATCAAAAGATGGTTACTTTATACAAATAAACTAATCAAACTGATAAAAATGTAAATTACAAATATCTTGATTAAGAACAACAGTAAACATTTGTCATGTACTGTATGTATGTCAATAATTACATTTCTTTTAATTAATACGATTGTGCTCAACATTATTAGCACCCTTGATTTTCATGTAGAAAAGCCGCAAAAAGGTAAAAAACAAAAAGTGGACAAATACCAATCTTGTTAAATTTTAAATACTTTTATAGTATTACCAAATACAGCCAACAACAAGTTTTTTATACATGAACATGAGGTGGCACTCTGTCTTAGTGGTTAGCACGTTTGCCTCTTAGTGCTGGGCATCCAGGTTTCAATCTAAATCTGTTTTCATGAACTCCCCGTGTTCCCATGGGCTTCCTCCAAGTTCTCTGGTTTCCTCCAACAGTCCAAAAACATGGATTGAAATTAAATGCTCTAAATTTAATTTGATTAAAGTAAAACTGAACCGGAATAACAGGATTTCAGTTTCTCTAACACTCAAAAACTGCTATTTAGTGGCCAAATTACAGAACACAGTTTATAGAAAACATTGGGAAAATAATGTATGTCACACATTGACATGAATGTGAAGTGGTCATATGTGTATATATTAGTCAATAATGTCACGACTGGAAAAACGGCTCAGCCAATCAGATTTAAGGACCAGAAATACTTATCAAATGCACTTGTTTTGAAAAAACACGAAATGAGGTTCTTCATTTTGTCTTATTTGTCCATAGCACAAGGCCTCAGATTCAGTCTAGACTGTGTGTTTCACCTGCACAGATGTGGGAAAAAAAGGCTTACTCCTTCTACATTCTTCTTTCTCTGTGACGAGGTGGGACTAGAAAGAGGATTTCTCACACACAGGAATGGGCTTTATTTACAGACTGTAATAAAATTACATTTAATTACAGCTGTTAGCTAGTGAATCTCACCAAATGCCACGGTTCACATCTTGATTTCTCCTTTTATGGCCTGAGGTGTTACAGCATATAAAAACTGCACATGATCCATAGGTGTTAATTATCTCTAGACAATGTCTATCAAAGTCGGCTTCGCATTTCCCTCCCCAGCATTACTGTGTTCTGACCACATCATCTTTCTCCTCTCCTTCCATATATATATATATATATATATATATATATATATATATATATATATATATATATATATATATATATATATATATAGTTGATAATTGTTCCTGAAGTTCTTTCCCAAGAGTAAGTTTTCTGATATGAGGTTGTCTGTATAAAGTTGTTCCAGGGCTTTAAGGCATGATTTTGGAACAGTTCATATAGGATTTTTTTGTGTTTTTTTTGATTTGATGCATTTTAACTTCTGAAAAAGATAGGTCGGCTGTATGTTTTGCTTAAATTATAACTGCTTTAGAATCAGAATCAGAATACTTTAAACCCCAGGAGGAAATTGCAGGATAATCAATTATTTTAAAGATTTTAAAGTTTAAAACAAAAAATTAGTATATGGCTAAACTCTTTTAAGTGTATTTGCACAAACAACAGGAGCCCATCTATCATTGTCTTATCAATCAGTTCCTTTGTTTCAAAAGATGCAACGTTGAGGAACAAGCATTTGACTGATTGTTCCACATCAGAATGAACATGACCTGTCAACACTGCCAGTCATTCACTCATTCTCAGTTTACTGTTTGTAAGATGTCCTGTTAGCACATTTTGGGGCATGTCTATGCATGAGCTGAGAGGTCTTGAATTGCAATTACAAGAACCAAGGTCAGAAAAAAATAAAATAAAGTATTGGGTTGTTTTTTTAAAAATAAAAAAAATTCTATAATTATTAAAGTAGATCTTACTACATACTTTGTTATTCCCATGTCCACTCTCTTTCAGATTTTAATGCTGACAATTACCACAGATTACGTATTACAAAAGTATTGCTGAGATTTTGGGGTAATCATATAATTGGATCAAATATAGCAATGCTGCTGGAGTTTTTAACATTTTGTCCACTCAATAATAACAGACACATGGACCTTGTTGTATCACTTTGTAGATATGAAATCAGAAATAGTAGCACATTTGTTGTTGCCAAAGATTTTTATATATCTCTATTTATCTAAAAAATTCAAATGTGTAATCCTACATCAGTGCTTATAGGATGCCACAAACAGGATTCTGGTGGCTGAACATTTTGGGTTGGTGGAGGCCAGAGTAATATCACTGACATTAAAACATACAGCTACACCTACAGTATTAGCACAGCACACACTAACACACCACCACCATATCTATGTCACTGTTATGCTGGGATTTTGACCATTGCCTTACAGAGTAAGACTATGCAGTGACTACAGTCTATAATTGTAGAAATAATCACTCAATTAATTTTTTTGTGTTTTTTGATGTGTTTCAACAGCCAATTTTTAAATAAAACACATCAAACATGATTACATACATATATTGTTTATATGACAGTTTTTACCATGTTAACCAGAGTTGCAAAGGTGCTAAAGCTCGGCAAGCGATATTTTTTACAAAAATGTAAATAGAAAAATGATGTACATGTTAATGTGGTCTAGAGGCATTTACTGACCACAAAATTTGCTCCTATTGACAAATGATTATATCAAAGGCTTTCCTACAACCTGAGACTGATAATATGTATTATTTATTTCCTTCATCTCAGAAAAAAAGTGATTAATTTTTTCAGGTTAAGTATCAACATATATACATCAGACTCTTGTATATGGCAAGCATATTTGGTTCACAGTGTTACACCAAAAAAAATCAAAAATTTTTCCCTAAAAACTACATATAAATATACATACTTACAGCCATTAATGTCTAAACTGATGACAACAAAACTTAATATGACCATAAATGAAAAGGGCCAAACTGTGCCTTATTAGCCATTTTCCTCCCCAGTGTCATTAATATTACTAGGTCTCAGGTGTGAAAGTGGAGCAGTTGAAAATATTTTGTGTTCTCGCGCTCACACTTTCTCGTACTGGTCACTAGAAGTTTAACATGCCATCTCATGACTACATGCTTACACAGCGATAAAGATCGCGATTTAGAGTGAATCACATTGTGTGTGAATGTGTGCGCGTGTGTGTATAAGCACTTTCGATATTGTGCTGTAAAAAAAAAAAAAAAGCGCCGATACGTGACAAACGCTTTTTTTTTCAAAAATCTATCGCGATTTACCCGACACCCCTTCGTGATCGATGTATTGAGCACCCATGGACTAGGTTATTTTAACAGACTGAAACTGAGCTGCAGCATGGTTGCCAAGACCATAGTGTTTTAACAGGAGAGGTTGCACTTTACACTGGCCGGGTGCATGCGCGCATGTTTCACATCCAGATTTTGGCTTTGGAAGGTAGGTGGTCAGCCTGTCAAGGACTCAAGAAGACTGTATCACGTGGTACATCACGTGACATTAAGTACCATTCAGGTTTGATAATTCTACAGTGTATATGGTTTTCTCCATAACTTCTGTTGATCTCATTTGTAATGACTAAATGTAAATGAATAAAAACAAAATTCCGTATATCAGACCTAGGTTTGACCATATATATATATATATATATATATATATATATATATATATATATACAGAGAGAGAGAGAGAGAGGCAGTTTGAGATGAGGTATATTAATACTTTTGGCATTAAGCTGTTTCTTGTTGTTTTGCACTTACACTGTATAAAAATGGATTCCGTTCGTGAACTCCAAGCCCTTTAAGTGCTCTCAAAAGATCACTTTGGGCACAATTTGGACAGTTTCACTCAAGGGTGTACTCAGTTTTGTTGTCAGAAGTGTAGACATGTTAATTTTTTTGAGCGCACAGCAAATTTAAAACGGTATACAACCTGTACATCAGATTTGAAGATCAGAAGATGTCATATCATTGACATCAGATGTCGTCATATCTTCAGTGTTACATGAAAAGTTATAATAACAGATTTACCAAAATGTGAGGATGTAATTACTTTTAAGTAACTTTTACCTGGAATTAACTTTATGGAAAAAGTTTAAATGTTTAACTACACCACTTGCCACTTTACCACAACCTTTACTTGAGTACTTTCTGTATAAGTTTTGCATTAGCACCAACCAATACATAAAAGCAGATTCATTAAACAGTGTAGTTAAAAAAACTGTAGTCAGGAATAATCAGTTCTTCGATAAAAACAGCTGAAGAAAAGGAAGGTTTAATTAACTGGTACCGCGATGAAGTGAGCTGCTTCTCCATCTAGTGGCTAAAAGGTGTAAGCACAATCTCTAAGGTTTACAGAGGACCAGCAGTTGTGTGTACTAATATACACTCACCGGCCACTTTATGAGGTACACCTGTCCAACTGCTCGTTAACACTTAATTTCTAATCAGCCAATTACATGGCGGCAACTCAGTGCATTTAGGCATGTAGACATGGTCAAGACAATCTCCTGCAGTTCAAACCGAGCATCAGTATGGGGAAGAAAGGTGATTTGAGTGCCTTTGAACGTGGCATGGGGCGGCACGGTGGCTTAGTGGTTAGCCCGTTCGCCTCTCAGCGCTAGGGATTCCCAGTTCGAATCCCCATCTGGGTGGAATTTCCATGTTCTTCCCGTGTCTGCGTGGGTTTCCTCCGGGTTCTCCGGTTTCCTCCCACAGTCCAAAAAAACATGGATCAAGTTAACTGAATTCTCCAAATTGCCCCGTTTAGAGTGTGTCTGTGTGAGTGAGTGTGTGCCCAGCGATGGATTGGCGCCCTGTCCTGGGTCTATCTGCCCGGCGCCCGAGATGTTCTCCCCTGGATGGGCATGGGGAACCCCACCGCGACCCTAATAGAGGATAAGCGGAAGATAATGAATGAATGAATGAATGAACGTGGCATGATTGTTGGTGCCAGAAGGGCTGGTCTGAGTATTTCAGAAACTGCTGATCTACTGGGATTTTCACGCACAACCATCTCTAGGGTTTACAGAGAATGGTCCGAAAAAGAAAAAACATCCAGTGAGCGGCAGTTCTGTGGGCGGAAATGCCTTGTTGATGCCAGAGGTCAGAGGAGAATGGCCAGACTGGTTCGAGCTGATAGAAATGCAACAGTGACTCAAATATCCACCCGTTACAACCAAGGTAGGCAGAAGAGCATCTCTGAACGTTAACTCTGAACTTGAACTTAACCGCACAGTACGTCGAACTTTGAGGCAGATGGACTACAGCAGCAGAAGACCACACCGGGTGCCACTCCTTTCAGCTAAGAACAGGAAACTGAGGCTACAATTTGCACAAGCTCATCGAAATTGGACAATAGAAGATTGGAAAAACGTTGCCTGGTCTGATGAGTCTCGATTTCTGCTGCGACATTCGGATGGTAGGGTCAGAATTTGGCGTCAACAACATGAAAGCATGGATCCATCCTGCCTTGTATCAACGGTTCAGGCTGGTGGTGGTGCCCCCCCCCCCCCCCCCCCCCCCCCCCCCCCCCCCCCCCCCCCCCCCCCCCCCCCCCCCCCCCCCCCCCCCCCCCCCCCCCCCCCCCCCCCCCCCCCCCCCCTGATGGCTACTTTCAGCAGGATAATGCGCCATGTCATAAAGCTGGAATCATCTCAGATTGGTTTCTTGAACATGACAATAAGTTCACTGTACTCAAATGGCCTCCACAGTCACCAGATCTCAATCCAATAGAGCATCTTTGGGATGTGATGGAACGGGGGATTCGCATCATGGATGTGCAGCCGACAAATCTGCGGCAACTGTGTGATGCCATCATGTCAAAATGGACCAAACTCTCTGAGGAATGCTTCCAGCACCTTGTTGAATCTATGCCACGAAGAATTGAGGCAGTTCGGAAGGCAAAAGGGGGTCCAACCCGTTACTAGAATGGTGTAACTAATAAAGTGGCCTGTGAGTGTATATTCTCATTATAATATATTACCTAAAAGGTCACCATGGAAAAATATGCAAAAAAGAGCAGTTTTTCAGACAGAGCTATACTAAAAAGCGCTATATAAATAAATAACTTGAACTTGAACTAGGTGCTAGATGACCTGCAGAGAAGATTCATTGCCCATGGCCCCATGTTGGTTCCGTCTTGTTTAATGATTTATTACTTTAAAGGCAAACATGACTACACAATGTTTTCCATGCACTTTCTACAGAAACAAAGTCAACAAATGTGAAAATTTGAGTTGAAACGAGACTTGAAGATCAGTGGGGGAATTAAAATAATTTGGTCTGAAATTAGTTACAGTTAACACATAAACAGATTACTGAGAATATAAAATTTGATAAAGCTTCACTATATACAACATCTTTCTGGTGCACTTTGAAATCCTGATTCAACAGGCAGCTTCAACTTGAGGCATCGATCTCACTCTAGAAACCTCCTCTGTTAAATCCACCACCTCCACCATATCCACCACCTCCACCATATCCACCACCTCCTCTTCCCCTATATCCACCTCCTCCATATCCTCCTCCACCACCACTGTGGTAACCTCCTGATCCACGGTATCCACCACCTCCATATCCACCAGAACTCCTAAATCCTCCTCCACCATAACCACCACGATACCCTCCACCTCCCCTGTATCCACCTCCTCCCTGATACCCTCCCCGCCCTCGAAATCCTCCATCTCCACCGTCGAACCGCATCATTTTGGGCGGCCGTGGTCCATCTCCAAAGCTGCAAAGGGAACAGAAAAAAAGCATGTTAAGATCTGTGCACAGAACAGTTAGGTGATTAAATAAAAAACTGGATGTAACTGAAGAGATACAGCACAGTTTTGGTACTAAATATTATAATACAGAATCAAAGTGAAAAGATGCACGTTAATGAATTCTTGATATAAGGTTATTTAAACAAGGAAGCAGTTTTTACTGAAACAAAACCTGTTTAAAGCAATAAAAAGAAGAACCCGTTGCCAAACTTGCCAAATATTGTAGACAAACAAGATTATACACTGAAAAAAAATAACAGCCCTGGTGTGGAACAAAGGAATGTGAACTGGCTGTGTTAAGTGCTTCATATTCCCATGCAACATCACATTTTATTCATTTATCAACAGTTACATGGTTTGGATCCGAGGATACTAACTTGCATGCTAAATTCTGGCCCGATCTTTACTGTTACGAAATCTTCAGTGGCTTAACAGTTTAACGATGCTCCTCTTTATGATGTTCCAAAGGTTTATAACAAGAGACAAACAAAAACATAGGCTATGATTCCTATGCTAGTGTAATGCGCAGGATAAGGAACAATATGCTGCTGAAATAATGATGGATAATACACACCCCACCCTCATGTTTTATGTAGATTTAGTCACGTATAATAGGGCTGCAACAACGAATCAATAAAATCTATTAAAATCCAAATTATCGATAATGAATTTCCATTATTGATTCATTGGGTCGCACTATTTCCGCGTTACTCGCAATATCGTAACCGCTTACGTCACCTGCAGCGCTTCAATAACGCTAGAAAAAAATAGCGGGTTCAACAGAACGAGGCTGAGTCTGCAAAACAAGTTGATAAATCGCACAAATGAGACACAGCCAACGCAGAAAAATGCTTCCGTTTAAAACAAAACTGCGGGAGCTTCAAGCTGCACACTAATAAAAAATGTGGAACACGCGAGCTCGACGAACTACACGGAGCACCACGGTGATGATACACCACCTGAAACTAAACACTGATGAGGATGAAGCTGAACAGCAGATAAATCACTACAACATCCCGAGGTTCTTTAGTTTTGAAGTGAATCAACGTAATGGTGCAACGTAACACTATTAGAGCGGCAGAGCAGTTTCATGCTGTTTTTGGTTGTTAACTGGATAATAACAGTGATCGAGAACGTGTCTTAAAGTCCCTTATACGAATACGCCCGTATTTCCTGGGACATGTCCGTATTTCACATCCTGTCCCGGGTGTCCCGGGTTTTTCTTTTAAAGTGAAGAAATGTCCTGGTTTTTAAATGACCTTCATTGGACCATTACATTTAGAGGCACTAGGGCACTGCGCTGCATGTTAGTACGCAAGCAACATGCCAAAGCGCAAGTGTCTGACGATTTTACAAAAGAGTTTCCCCGCTTTCAGCCTGGGTCAAGACAAATGGGAAGCCTTGTGCACAGTGTGAAAAGCAGGCACATATGTCCCGGTGTCCAATTGACATTTCATAATTTTTCAATTCAGAGGAATTTTTTTGTTGATTGGCTAGTTTGTTAATTAATTTTTTTCAATAGCTGATAGTTTTAGTTCGTTTGTTAATTAATTTTTTATGAAAAAAATTACAGAACAGACAATATTTGGTTCATTACTGCGGGCAATTGAGTATCATTAGTTATTTCTAATTGACTTTTGTTGTTAAGTGAGGGATGTTTAGATGATACACTATTTCTTTCATTTGCTTTCATTCATTAAAGGAAATGTTAACTTAAGCGTATTATAACAGTATGTTTAAACACTTAAACATACTCTCTCTCTCTTTCTCCCTATATATAATACTATACTATAGAATAATAGTACACAATGGTACTAATTATTGATCAAGCTTCACGTTTTAATAATTTGATAAAATATGAGTGAAGACACTGCACACTATGGGAGTAAGGTAGATTTAGTTGCATTTAAAGGGGAATTAGGTAACATATTATAGTGACTCAAATTTGTGTAATTTAGTATATTTTTTCACACTTTACTACATATTGTCAGTGTGTGTGTAAGATTTGTGTTTAATTGTTCTTTGGGCTACTTGGATGCCTTAAACTCATACTGTAAATAAAACAAATAAAGACATTTATTGTCCTGCTTAATAATTCTACAGTGTAGCTGGTTTTCTTCATAACTACTGACTTGTAATGTTCTCATTTGTAAGTCGCTTTGGATAAAAGTGTCTGCTAAATGACTAAATGTAATGTAAATGTAAATGATTAAATGTAAATGCAAAGACATGGAATTTTTTATTTATTTCTCCGATTCATCGATTAATCGAAAAAAATAATCGGCCGATTAATCGATTATCAAAATAATCATTAGTTGCAGCCCTAATGTGTAATAACATCTCTTTCCAATGATTTATTTTGTGCCTTATCGCTTTTTTTCCTACATCAGCATGTGTAAGCTATTTGCAGCATCACACATTTATCAGTGATTTTTAGTCTTTCATGACACAGACATTTCTCCTAAATCTAAGAGTATTTTCATATTATTTAGAGTACATTGGAAAACAGTAAAATAACTGTGCTTATTACTTTGTTCAGTCTATTATTCTTACCTATAAATTAATTTCAAGCTTTAAAGATCAGTTATCAATTAAGCTGGACCGTTATTTATCAATTTAAAAAACAGACACATAACCTGCAATCTAGTCTTAATTATTTCAGCATTAGACTTTTACCGTGGGCTGCTGGCCATGAGGTTTAGTCCTGCAGAGGAGGGTCTGGAGAGGAGTCGAAGCACATTGAGCAAGCGTTCGTTGGTAGGATCAAAGTTTCGGATGTACTCCGGGTCCTTGGTCACCTCCACCACTAGGGCTTCCATTGCAGCCCTTAGTCCACCAATGCCACCAGCCACATCATGTGGTATACGCAGCTTAATCCTAAAACAGGCAAATGTTTGAAAAATATAACAGTTATTAATGTGTAGTCTATGCATAAATAACGTTACTTATTATAGATACTCACCATTCATCAAGCTCTACAATCTCCCCATTAGAGGTGATTTTCTTACAGCCAAACAAGAGAAGCTGGAGAGGGCTAACCATAGTCATTCCTTTAGCTGATACAGCTCGGGTTCGAATCTAAAGCGTTAAGAATAGCTTAAAATTACATCTCAAGTTTAATTAAAACACATCATTCGTGTTATTCTTTGTATGAAAATACAAATGAAAGCCCTAACCTTTTCACCAAAGACAAAGAAAGGGGACGGGTATGTCATGTCATGACTGGTAAAGGGACAGTTGACTGAAGATTTGTGGATGAGTGCATTTCGACCCTCTGTGGTCAAGATCTTCCTTTTTTCTTTGTGGTAACAGACATTAGGATAAAATCCAAATGCCAGTAAAGAGATCACTACATCCAAATTATTGTCTGGTCCCAAATTGTTGAAAATCTGATTCATCAGACACTCTGTGCAAAAACATAAAATATATATTAATTCAAACTCCGTTAGATAAAAGTGACTAAAAATAACAAAAACAAAGCACATGAACCAAAAAATATGAACCATCCTGGGCACACATTCACTCACACAGACACACTCTATATAGGGCAATTTGGAGAACTCAATTGACTTGATCCATGTTTTTGAACTATGGGAGGAAACTGGAGAACCCGGAGGAAACCCACACGGACACGGGGAGAACATGGAAACTCCACCCAGATGGGGATTCGAACCGGGAATCCCTAGCGCTAAGAGGCGAACGTGCTAACCACTAAGCCACCGTGTTTCACGCTAATTTTTGAGTGAATATAATCAAAAAGCAATTAACAGAAAGTTAAGCAGAAAATTAAAGAACTGAGGTCAATAATGAAATTTCTTTGGTGGTTGTACTTTGTGCAACATTGTCACAAAGCAGATGTTATGAGCCTGAAAGCCCGAAGTGCAAGCCGAAGTGAGAGTGGGGAGGGGGGTGGGATTAAAGAAGAAAACTTGGGGAAGACTAAGGCTCAGTAGGGGACTCATCCTCCTTGAGTAGCGACAGAGTAGGACTCTTAACTTGTATCGTGATCAGGTGTCTGAATGAAGACCTTTGTGATGTGGTGCACTGTGCTGAAAAAATTATTCTTATATTAGAGGAGAATGATGAGTCACCTGATGCTGCTTTCCATCACCATACCTAAACAGGAATATGAATTCATCTAAACAGGTCATGTTATTCCAAATCCTAAGTGATCCATCCATCCATCCATCCATTATCTTCCGCTTGTCCGGGGTTCGGGTCGCAGGGGCAGCAACCGAAGTAGGGATACCCAGACCTCCCTCGCCCCAGCCACCTCCACCAGCTCGACTGGGGGAACCCCGAGGCGTTCCCAGATCAGCTGAGAGATATAATCCCTCCAGCGTGTCCTGGGTCTTCCCCGGGGCCTCCTTCCAGCCGGACTTGCCTGGACCTCCCTAGGAAGGCGCCCAGGAGGCATCCTTACCAGATGCCCGAACCACCTCAACTGGCTCCTTTCAATGCGGAGGAGTAGCGGCTCCAATCCGAGTCTCTCCAGAATGACCGAGCTTCTCACCCTATCTCTAAGGGAGAGCCCAGCCACCCTGCGGAGAAAACCCATT